>JBBDGP010003549.1:0-134234 GCA_037952835.1 Lithobates septentrionalis | reverse complement strand
GGGTCGTCCCAATGCTTTCGCAGACAAGGCGGTTGGTCTCATGTCCTACTGTCTCAGTTAACAAACTGCGTGTGTGTGCTCTGAAAAGGACAGGTTGCATTTTTATGCAGTGATGTACGTTGCGATGTACTACAACACATCACAAAGTGCTGCAGTGTATAGAGTTGCCCCAACACGAGGCACATCGGGGGCAAGTGTTATACAGAGCATTAGGTGCAACTGCCAGTGTGAATGGACCCTGAATCTATAAGTTGAACATTAAAGAGATTGTAAAGTCAAAGTAAAAAAAAAAAAAAGTCATACTTACCTGCTCGGTGCAGTGGTTTTGCACAGAGCTGCCTGGATCCTCCTCTTCACGGGTCCCTCTTCGCTGCTCCTACCCCCCCTCCTGTTAAGTGCCCCCACAACAAGCAGCGTGCTTTGGGGGCACCTGAGCCAAGCTGCAGCTCCGTGTGTCAATTCAGTCTCGAAGATGCCGTTCGGCCTAACCCCCTCTCTCTCCTGATTGGCTAACTGACTTTGATTGACAGCCGTGGAAGCCAATGGCACCGCTGCTGTGTCTCAGCCAATCAGGAGGAGAGTCCCAGGCAGCTAAGACACTTGTGGACATCGCTGGAGAGAGTTTGGGGCTCAGGTAAGTATTAGAGGGTGCTGGGGAGGCTGCTACTCAAAGGTGGTTACTCCTTTAAAAAAGAAGTACAGTGGGGAAAATTATTATTTGATCCCCTGTGGATTTTGTAAGTTTGCCCACACACAAAGAAACGAAAGGTCTATAACTGTAATCATAGGTGTATTTTAAATGATAGAGACAGAATATCAACCAAAAATCCAGAAAAAACACTAATACAAATGTAGTTGCAGTTCAGTGCGAAAAATAAGTATTTGATCCCCTACCAACCAACAAGAATTCTGGCTCCCTCAGACTGGCTAGAGGATGTGCTCATGTGGTACACAACCTGTCAATTTAAGAAGGTGCTCCTAACGAAAACTCGTTCCGTGTATAAAAAGACACCTGTCCATATAATCTCTTTCATTCAAACCTCACCATCATGGGCAAGACCAACGAGCTGTCAGAAGGATGTCAGGGGAAAAAAATGATAGACCTACACAAGGCTGGAATGGGCTACAAGACCATCAGCAAGAAGCTTGGTGAATTGGAGACAACTCACCAAGCTTCAAAATAACCATCAATCGCCCTCGGTCAAGAACTGCATGCAAAATTTTGCACATGTACAGGCCCGTCTGAAGTTTGCCAATGAACATCCTAATGATTCAGAGAAGGATTGGGAGAAAGTGCTGTGGTCAGATGAGACCAAAATCGAGCTCTTTGGCATTAACTTGACTCGTCGTGTTTGGAGGAAGAAAAACGCTGACTATGACCCCAAGAACACCATCCCTACAGTCAAGTACTTACTTGTGCTCTCCTGTGGCCCATCATCAGCTGACAGCAGGCTGAAGCCCGATGTCAGCTGGCGTCACAGAGCCTCTCCAGGCTCTGGAAGGATCCCAACAAGAATGTCAGGATTCACCCAGATGCTTGATCGACAGCTGGCTTAGCCTCAGTACACTGCAGACAGCCTGAGCAAGCGGCTCCCACCCCCTGCAAAGCCTGGTTCTCCAGTGAGCGCTAGGGGGGCAGAGTAGAGAGTGGTGTACCACAGTCACCGCTCTCTGCTCAGAGTGGATCAGCGGTCACGTGTTCGCTCAGTTTGCGAGCTTAGAGCTAACAGGGGACAGCTGCAGCATAATATTGATGTTGTAGAATGGAGGCATGTGTGAAGGTTTTGTTTTTTCCAGAATCCCACACTTCTTTAAAACAATAAAATAAATCACAAGAAGAAGGTAAAGTTATGAACACAAACATTATTGAGAGATCTTACCTTAAAAGACACAAAGTAGCTACTAAAGTACACAAGAGTTTCTTTAAAGATTTACTATAGCACCTAGCCAGTATGCACTCATATAATCATTTTTAAAGACGCTAGCATTCCAACTATAATAATCATGACTCAAAGGTCCTGTACGCAAATAAACACTTTGATGTTTTAATCTGTTAATTGAAGAACTTAACACGGCTAAATCAGTAGCATAAATGGTACTATTAACCTATGAAATACTGTAATGGAGGCAAATTGTGTATTGACTGAACTCAGCAGACTAGTCTATTTGCCAAATTTAGACAGGCCATAAACATGAAATGGCAGAAGAATAAACGCTGAAAGGTACGAAGGGTCTTATTTATACATGCATGATCGTTTCTGCAGATCCACCCCCCCCACCCCACCTACTAAACTGTCCCTGCCGATTGTTCAGAGGTAAATCTCAAAAGCCACATTCGATAACAGCCCAGCCTTTCTTGCTGAACAGTTGTTCACTAGTACATTTCCCTAGGTAGCTATGCAGCGAGAGTTAACAGCAAGCAACCTGATGGGACAGATCTAAGCAATGGTTATGATGGTCAGGTCAAGTATGGCTTAAAATGAGAGGGTTAAAGAGAGCTTTGACAGTCACAAGGATTCCTTATGGCATGCAGAGCTTTCGGAATTGATCTGGGTGTAGAACCTAATGCAGAGTGTTCCTTTTTTTATGGAGAAAGAGGGGCCCACCTATCATAGGATACCTTATACCAGGGGTGCTCAATCTTTTGAAGAGCGAGTACCACTTAGCCACTGTGATTTGGTAACCGGTTGCGGGCCACAATGAAATAAAATGGTTCAGAATTTCATTTTTTTATTTTATTTTGAATAGCATAATGAAAATTATAAACAATCGGGATCATTATTTTCTGTAGGACCAATCCCCGTTGGATGTTTACCCACTATTACATCTTGCGTGCATGAGACACTTTCTGCACACAGGATATAATATAAGTTTACGGCTCAGTGCAGCAAACCCACAGGAAAGCCACAGGGGTTTGCTATACCTGCGGATCAGTGTGAAAACAGCCTAAAAACTCTTTTTTTAAAAGTGCTAATATGCCCATTTCAAAACTATGTGATGTTTAATAAACTGACCTTTTTATCGATTGGCTTCTGCTGGCATCACTAAGCTGTTTGAAAGGCTCCTGGCCCAGGCAGAGTGATACCAAATGCACTTCCCCTGCCACAGGAGCGGGCGCTACAGAGGAAGCATCGACTTATGCAGCTCCTGCTTCCTCCAGTGCTGGTTCCATCCACTCTGATGCTCTGCGATGGCGGGTCAGCAACCCGAAATCTAGGCTTGCCGACCTTCCATCCCAGAGCATGAGGTTGCAGGTCACATCCGAGGAGCCACCAGTTGAGCACCCCTGCCTTAAAGTGGAGTTCCACCCACTTTTACAACTCTTCAGCATCCCTCACTAAACTGTGCACTGTAAACGAATTGGATGTTTTTTAAAAAATTTTTCTCAGCACTTACTGTATATCTACTGTATTCATTTTTTACTTCCTCCTCCCTGGCCGCGGCCCATGGCATCATTTCCTGTTTGCAATGCCTTCTGGGAAGGGGCGGCAACTTCCTCTGACCTTGCTGTTGCTATGGAAACCTGACCTGAAACCTATTACACTGATTGTGCTGCACTGAGCATGTGCGAGATCTGCAAGGATGAGATCCAGGAAGAAATGCAGTCTGGCTTCAGATGCCCAGACTTAAGATGGCCACGGCCTGCTGTAAGTTTATAAAATAACAAACTACTGCTATAAACGAACAAAACAGACCTTAGTTTACAGACTAACTTTACTAGAATACATTAAGCTTGTGTATTATAGGGGTATTTTTATTTAAAAAGTATAATTTCGGCCTGAACACCACTTTAATCTATCAGCCCAGAGAGACAAAGGTGGATCAAGATAGCAAGCAATATCTACAATGAACAGAAAGACCTCGAGCACCTGTCATCTACTGTATATTCACCATCAGCTGCAGAGGATCACAGAAAGGTACTAGTTTGGAAGGACTATAATGTTACCAATGGAGTAAAAAAGTATCAATGTATTATTAATACAGGCTTAAAATGTTAAAGACATGGAAATGTACACATGTACCACAAATATGATCAAAAAACAAATATGACGCTCTTCTTAGTGTTGATTCTCATCAACCCCACTGCAGTAGAGGATAAGAGACTTGCTGTAGCTTTGATGCAGTTGCATTTCATAGGGCATAGCCCACTTTCATCAGGAAAATGAAACGCAAACACTAAAATAAAAAATATTATAAACATTTCCATATCTTTAACATTTTAAACCTGTATTAATAAACACTTTGATACTTTATTACTCCATTGGTACCGTTTAAGGATGGGCTCTGGCGTGTTCGCACAGCCCACGTGCAGAGCCCGCCAGGAAGTCGGCACTGCGCTGCGCTAATCACAGGCAGTGAGACATTCCCCGATCTCTGCAGCCGCGCATCGGGACAATGTTTCACTGCCTGTGATTAGCGCAGTGGAGTGCCGACTTCCTGGCGGGCTCTACACGTGGGCTGTGCGAACACCCTGGAGTTCATCTTTAGAACCGTTATAGTCCTTCCAATCTAGTAGTTAGAGGTTTTTGTGTAGTCCATTTTTTAGGATGAGGTAACGGACACATTCTGTCCAATTATTGAGGGTTCTCGTATGAGACCCTTCTCCCATTTTCCCACTTTGATCACAGAAAGGTGTATGCAAGATATGACAAATATGAGTAAGTTCTGCTAATGCAACAAACATTATCCTTTATGGGAGAAGATATTAAATTAACTGACCGCCACATGATTATGCAAGTAATTAGCTGAAATTATTCACTATTATGGGCTATCTTTGGATGCAAAAGAGCCTTTAGAGATCAGTTTAAAATCTGGATTTCCATTCTATACTCAGATCTTAAAGCACAGATTAAAACCATCAAGGGAATACTCAATCCGATTAAATCCTGAGACTGAAATCTAAAGACAGGCACTAGTCCTAAGTGCTGCTGGCTCTATACTTCTTATCACATTATATGCAGTAAACATTCATAATATACATTTTGAGATGAACTACTAATTGATGAGAAACCTAAAATGAAATTTTAGCTTAAAGCAGCCCTACAACCAATAAAACAGCCTATTTGCACCTGGTTCCTCCCCCTCAGTCTCCCACAATAGGGTAAATATTTTTTTTTCTGACAGCACAGCACTTCCATCTTTCTCATCTAGAAGCCTGCACACGTGCAGATGTGCCACAGGGCTGCAGAACATGGCAGAGAGGCCAGTGGCACATCTGCACATGCATGGGGTTTTGCTGCGCATACGCAAAGACTGTGCAGCTGTGAAGATCCTGAATCTCAGAGTGTGTGCAGGTGATGTATGTGCAGATGTGTCATGGGTTTATGTTGGGTCCTGAAGGCCAGGCATAGCCCTTCAACACATCTATGCAAGTGCTAGGCTTTCGAAAATGGCCTTGTTGGGTGGGAGAATGGGGTGAGCAATACAGGGGACTGACTTTTTATTCATTTGGATAGTTAGGTTTTTATTAAAGTTTGTGGCCTATTGTGGGGGAAACCCCTCATGTTTTGGCTGCATGACACCAAGACAAGAAATAAGGGGAACAAGTGTCACCAGGACAGGAGGATACACAAACAGAAATAAAAACATAGCAAGTTCTAACCCATGGCCACACTTTTTTTTCAAAAAAAGCGTTAGCTTCTGTCTCCATTGGAAAGATTGCACATCACTTCTTAGAACACAGTGACTCAGCAATAAAAGCCAGAATTAAAAAAAAATATATATATAATTTTGGCTGGAGTATGTGCAAAAGGTTGTGCAATGTTTACATGCTATCAGCATATAGTAACGCGATTGGCTGCAGCCGCTGCTCATGGCCGAAATATCAACATTACAAACTACTGGTTTTACATGTCAGTTAATATTATACAGGATTTATACAGCCCTGACAGTTTATACAGCACTTTACAACAAAAGGGCAGACAGTACAGTTACAATACAAGCAGGAATCAGAGGGCCATGCTCATCAGTTGAATGAATTTATTCAAAATAGTCTTGGAGAAACGAGTGCTCCTTGGTATGTGTATACTGGCTCATCTCTGTCAAAGTGGACCTGTGATGGGAGATGAGGAGCAGAATGGTTCCACTGAGTTACAGTTTCCCATCAGGTCCACTCTGACAACCATTGGAAGGAACGGTTTCTGTCTGTAAGATTTGATTGGCTCGGCTAGCTTCTGCCAGCAACATCTTGCCTGTTAAACTGCAGTGCTATGTGAATGAGGCCTAAAAATGTAAATTCAGTATCATTATTTTCAATTTTTTTTAAAGCAGAAAACTATTCACAGCTCGCTAATCTAATGTTCCCAATGGCTGCAAAAAAACAAACAAAAAAAAAACAACACATTTTTACACCATGATTAAGAATTTTTAAAATGTAAATTTATAAATACCGGTAACTATTTAGCATTTCGAAGACCAGATATTGAAATATAACTTATTAATGGTTTTCATTACTTATCTTCTATTTTACCTGTAAAGGCTTTTAAAGTAAGAATTTGCCCAAAGGCACATTTTGCTCATTGCCATGCTGGGAGGGCAGTTTTGCAGATATATAAAAGTAGATAATTGTTCAAACTGACAACATAACATTGCATCTTAAATGCGGACTGAGCCATCAAAGCCTCTTCTTGGCGGCAGGCTGCCTAATCTGTAACAGATTTGGCAGTCCACAATGATGGCTAGATCTGACCCATATGGACAATCTGGGCAGGGTGACAATGAAAGGGATCATAAAAGTGGTACACAATGCAATAATATGCATTTCAAGTGATTACAACACCCACCCAGCTGTTAAAGATTTGGGTTGATATAACTTCATGCATATAAGGCACAATTATCTGCCAAGAAGGTCTAAACTGACACCTGTCTGCAAACAATCTACACATGCATGGGAACCATTGCTTCCCACAAGGACATTGTCAACGGTTCTCAGGGGTCACATTGGCGGAACCTTTACAAGCATTACCAATACAGTTGAAACATTTTTTTGCTTGTGGAAGGTACTCATATACAGAACACCAATGTCAGCTGATCTAGCTAATTGTGATGACATTGCTGCTTATTGTCCTCAGAAAAAAAATGTATATATGGTATATAAAAGTAGATCTAAAGCTGAACGGGATAACATTTTTTGCTAAAACATTGAGTATGGAATAACTGAGCAAAGAATATTTTTGCTACTTTACTGCATATGGGTATATTGTATAACTTGTTATACAGGGGGATTACATGATTTGTACTGTAATTATAGTTATTAATTATATCCAAATAATGGAAATATTATGTGGGGTATTATATGAATTTATATTGTGTATTGGCTGGTATGTGGGGTCCTACGGTGTCGTGCCTGCATTCTGCTGATGGTATAGATGAGTGGCATTGTTCCTAAATCAGCCTATGGTGTGTATAGTTGATAGGCTGGTGTATGGGTGAACCAGTGTTCCACAGGGGAACAAGTATCTCAGCAACCTTTTAAAAGGTGTTGAAGCCATCAGTACTGCTGGTCCCTGATGACGTCCCCTTGGAACGGAAGGTATTGATTAGAGCTAGGGTCTCCAAACTTTCTAAACAAAGGGCCTGTATTGTCTTTCAGACTATAGGGGGGCCGGAATAACACACCAGTGGGACTAGAAACTGCCCCAGCATCAGTGGGTGTAAAGAAAATTGTGCCCCATCATTTGTATCAGTGGAAGGAATAGTGCCCCATTGTTGGGGTCAGTGGGAAGACCGGTGCCTCGTGTCCGTAGGAAGACCGGTGCCTCGTGTCCGTAGGAAGACCAGTGCCTCGTGTCCGTAGGAAGACCAGTGCCTCGTGTCCGTAGGAAGACCGGTGCCTCGTGTCCGTAGGAAGACCAGTGCCTCGTGTCCGTAGGAAGACCAGTGCCTCGTGTCCGTAGGAAGACCAGTGCCTCGTGTCCGTAGGAAGACCAGTGCCTCGTGTCCGTAGGAAGACCAGTGCCTCGTGTCCGTAGGAAGACCAGTGCCTCGTGTCCGTAGGAAGACCAGTGCCTCGTGTCCGTAGGAAGACCAGTGCCTCGTGTCCGTAGGAAGACCAGTGCCTCGTGTCCGTAGGAAGACCAGTGCCTCGTGTCCGTAGGAAGACCAGTGCCTCGTGTCCGTAGGAAGACCAGTGCCTCGTGTCCGTAGGAAGACCAGTGCCTCGTGTCCGTAGGAAGACCAGTGCCTCGTGTCCGTAGGAAGACCAGTGCCTCGTGTCCGTAGGAAGACCAGTGCCTCGTGTCCGTAGGAAGACCAGTGCCTCGTGTCCGTAGGAAGACCAGTGCCTCGTGTCCGTAGGAAGACCAGTGCCTCGTGTCCGTAGGAAGACCAGTGCCTCGTGTCCGTAGGAAGACCAGTGCCTCGTGTCCGTAGGAAGACCAGTGCCTCGTGTCCGTAGGAAGACCAGTGCCTCGTGTCCGTAGGAAGACCAGTGCCTCGTGTCCGTAGGAAGACCAGTGCCTCGTGTCCGTAGGAAGACCAGTGCCTCGTGTCCGTAGGAAGACCAGTGCCTCGTGTCCGTAGGAAGACCAGTGCCTCGTGTCCGTAGGAAGACCAGTGCCTCGTGTCCGTAGGAAGACCAGTGCCTCGTGTCCGTAGGAAGACCAGTGCCTCGTGTCCGTAGGAAGACCAGTGCCTCGTGTCCGTAGGAAGACCAGTGCCTCGTGTCCGTAGGAAGACCAGTGCCTCGTGTCCGTAGGAAGACCAGTGCCTCGTGTCCGTAGGAAGACCAGTGCCTCGTGTCCGTAGGAAGACCAGTGCCTCGTGTCCGTAGGAAGACCAGTGCCTCGTGTCCGTAGGAAGACCAGTGCCTCGTGTCCGTAGGAAGACCAGTGCCTCGTGTCCGTAGGAAGACCAGTGCCTCGTGTCCGTAGGAAGACCAGTGCCTCGTGTCCGTAGGAAGACCAGTGCCTCGTGTCCGTAGGAAGACCAGTGCCTCGTGTCCGTAGGAAGACCAGTGCCTCGTGTCCGTAGGAAGACCAGTGCCTCGTGTCCGTAGGAAGACCAGTGCCTCGTGTCCGTAGGAAGACCAGTGCCTCGTGTCCGTAGGAAGACCAGTGCCTCGTGTCCGTAGGAAGACCAGTGCCTCGTGTCCGTAGGAAGACCAGTGCCTCGTGTCCGTAGGAAGACCAGTGCCTCGTGTCCGTAGGAAGACCAGTGCCTCGTGTCCGTAGGAAGACCAGTGCCTCGTGTCCGTAGGAAGACCAGTGCCTCGTGTCCGTAGGAAGACCAGTGCCTCGTGTCCGTAGGAAGACCAGTGCCTCGTGTCCGTAGGAAGACCAGTGCCTCGTGTCCGTAGGAAGACCAGTGCCTCGTGTCCGTAGGAAGACCAGTGCATCGTGTCCGTAGGAAGACCAGTGCATCGTGTCCGTAGGAAGACCAGTGCCTCGTGTCCGTAGGTAGAACAGTTCCCCAAGGGCCGGATAAATGCAAGCAAAGGGCAGCATCCGACTTGCGGGCCGCAGCTTGGAGTCCATTGGATTAGAGCTTTGCATATCAACGTCACATGTTGTCGGCTCAAGGTCAGATGACAGTGTTTTATGCAAGTTTCTATTTTACATATCAGCTTTTACATATTTATCCTTTGGGGTTTTAAAAAAATACTGCTGTACTATTGGAGTGTCTTCTCTTTTTATGATTCTATCATAGGAAGGACTATCTTTATATGAAGTATCTATCTGAAGCATTCAGTCTCCTGGGAATCTGAAGCACATACTGACCTTTATAAATGCAGTGAGGTCTTACATTTCGGTAAATGTGTATTTGAATTACCTGGTGACAGTGGTGAATTTTCATGACTGAAGCACTTTAATTATACTTTTATTTGACCTCATTTATACTTTGAGGTCAACACATCTGGTGAGTGGCAGTAGTGTATTGGTTTGATATGTAAGCAGAAGTGTTGAGTGGAAGTCTCACTTGCAACTGGGTTTCATTTTTTTTTTAGAATGATTTTACATATATATTAGTCCTTGCTTGTACGGGTCCCTATTATAAAGGCGGTTGATACAAGAACAGATATTTTTAAGTTTTACAATTTTAAAAAGTACACCCTCAAAAATGCATAAAATGTTACATATATTTTAAAGTAGTTATAAATTAGTTATAATATAAGTAGTTATAATATTTATAATATAATATTTTTTTACCTTAAACGGGCTGTAAACCTTTGTGTTTTTTCACCTTAATGCATCCTATGCATTAAGGTGAAAAAACACCTGTCAGTGACCGGCCCCCCAGCCCCTTATTTTACTTACCTCAACCCTCGAACTTGACCTGGCGGGCATGCGCTGTCTCTCTGCCCGGGGTTCTCGGCTCTTGATTGAATAGATTGATAGCAGCGCAGCCATTGGCTCCTGCTGCTGTCAATTAAATCCAATGATGCGAGCACCGGGACCTGCATTCGGCCTCTATGGACGCCGAATGCTGGACTCGGGAGCATGCCCGCAAGGTAACCCCCTCAGGGAAGCGCTTCTTCGTGGGGGTTATCAGATGTGGGGAGGAGCCGCGAGAGCCGCCGGGGGACCCCAGAAGAGCAGGTTCAGGGCCACTCTGTGCAAAACGAGCTGCACAGTGGAGGCAAGTATGATATGTTTGTTATTTTTTTTAATTTTTATTTATCTTTACAATCACTTTAATGCATTCCTTGCATTAAGTTAAAAAATGTTTAGGCTTCAGTATCCCCACTCACCTCCCCTTTTACTTAAATGAGCCCTCATTTGATCCAGTGCTGTACCCATCAGCTGCTCTCCTCTCCCCTGTGATTGGACACAGCGGGAGCCAATCAGCAGGTCTGGTGGCTGCCAGCCACCCGCGATCATTCAGAGGAGAGACAGAACGGCAGTCTTCCTATGTAAACAAGGCAGACCGCCATTCTGTGAGAGAGGAGAGATGGAGATCTTGAGTTTCTGCTAAGAAACAGGGATCTCAGTTTTCCTCCAGTGTCAGCAATCTCCCCACAGGTAGAAAGCACACCCTAGGGACACACTTAACCCTTGGATCGCCCCTGATGTTAACCCCTTCCCTGCCAGTGTCATTTACACATTGACCGTGCTTTATTTTTTAGCACTGATCACTGCATTGGTCCCCAAAAAGTGTCACTTAGTGTCAGATTTGTCAGTCGCAATCCCGCTAAAAATCAATGATCGCTGCAATTACTAATAAAAACAATGAAAAAAATAAAAAGTCCAAAAAAAATATCCCATAGTTTGTAGACGCTATAACTTTTGCGCAAACCAATCAATATACGCCTATTGAGATTTTTTTTACCAAAAATATGTAGCAGAATACATATGGGCATAAATTGAGAAGGAAACTAGATTTTTTTTCAATTATTGGCCGTGTTTTACAGCAGAAAAGTAAAAAATAATGTTTTGTTTTTTTTTTTCTTTTAAATTGTCAATCTTTTTTGATTACAGCGCAAAAAATAAAAACCGCAGGTGATCAAATATCACCAAAAGAAAGCTCTATTTGTGGGAAAGAAAAGGACATAAATTTTGTTTGGGTACAGCGTCGCACGACGGCGCAACTGCCGCAAAAAATGGCCTGGTCAGGAAGGGGGTAAAACCTTCCGGAGCTGAAGTGGTTAAGGAACGTTTAGTCCAGTTGAATTTTGGCAACTACTACTAACTTATATTATCTGATCTCATGTAACAAATGCCTACAGGAACCTTCTCCTAAATACACAAGAACAAATAAGAGGCGCTCATATACCTGATGGTGAAAATCTAAATATGTGTTAACATATCACCAAATAATAACAACATTAAAGTGTGTACATATATGGACTGGATAATGTGATAAATCAATACACAAATTAATCCTATGTGACAGTGAATTAAATAGTGCCAAACAACTTATAATACTTATGCAAATCAGGTAAAAAATCACCCATTAATGTGACATACCCAATAAGAAAATATTACAGTGCAATATAATTTAATAAGAAACATCAGTCCTTAAATCTTTTGTGACAAAAAATGCGTGATTAAATCTGTGACAAAAAAATCCACATAGATCTTCTGAGGTGCAGTGATCCTGGTAGTGTAAAACTCAAAACGTCCTTCACCTCACCAACGTGAAAACGTGAATCCACTCCCAATGGAATCTCACTCACCAAATATTTTTGCCAGCACTCTCATGCACGGCAAAATACGCTTAAGAATCACACTCCAGAGTGATCGAATATGTAATTAAGCCACCATGGTTGGGATCAATCCACATGTAAAAGAATATGAAGAACTCACATAGCGTAAACCAGCACGGCAAATTTTATTTTAAACCACTACAATCTTCCATAAAAGCACTCACATTTTAAAAGATAAATGACAGCAGTAAAACCAGTGTAGTTCACAGCAGCTTCAAAATTCAGTGGATACACTCAAAGCAGCAAATGGTCACGGCGGACCCGAGATGTGCAAATGCCAGGACTCACGGTCCCTCTCACCCCCTTCGTGGAGCGCCGTACAAACAAATCTCTCCTTCCTCGAGTGCGGCTCTCAGCGTAGCTCGTCACACCTTACAGCCACGCCCCCGACATGTTTCGTCATAGATTTGACTTATTCATGGGATTGGCTGAGTGGGCTGCCCATCATCCCTTAAATCTCCTCCTCACTAGCTTCCCATAGGTCAGTGAGTCCGCATGCGCACATCTCGTGTCCCCGATCCGACAATAGAGCAGAGATCACAGCGCGCCGTTACATAGGGATGCGGCTTGCCTTTCTTTCGTTAAGGACTAATTACAACTCAAAATCATACGAATGGTTCAACTCTAATACATTCTACCTAATACTACACGTGGCCACAACCTTGCGGGTGCGATCACATCTCAACTACATCCTTATTTCAAACCGATGTCTTATCACAGACACAACAGCCTGAAATTCCCTGAAACTAACGTTTATACTCCCATTGCTGGACTAGCACAATCCTGGATATTCCATCTTCATAATAAAATCATATACCAGAGGAATAAATATCCATCATGCCTCACAAGTTGAATAAGGTTTATATTAAATACACTGTGAATATATTAAAAACTCAATAACAATGTAAAAAACTAACAATGTAAAAAAACTCGATATAAGAAATCACATGTGTGTACTCTCATTCCCAGTTACCCGGGACTTGATAGCATGGTAAGAATCTGTTTTATTAAATAACACCCCACTACAACTGCATGCCTCCTCACACATCAGATGCAGAGTCATAACATCTCCGCATTCAAGCATGTAAGAAAATGCAGACAGCAGCCTAGATGTTAATCTCACATGCACCCAGGGGGAGCGACGTCGAATCAAATTCCAATAGGATTACCACCTACTGGAATTGTTCAAACCTAGGCCGTCAATCTCCCTCCCCTGTTTAGTACTAATTCCCAATCTATAAAAACCCAAAATCAAAACTATATGTGACTGGCCACAATTCTAAATTATATAAAAGTGTCACGAATCTATTATCCCATGTACTCTGGGTTACCTAAAATGTCAATCGGAAAATCGCAAAGCACTAACATATCTTAGAATCCACTAATAAATTATAAATAGCTGAGAAATGGTAACTCACATTCCCCGCCCTCATATACAAAGAATTAAAAATTATTTATAAAGCAATTTAGGTCCACCTCAATGTTTAACCCCCTGGGGGTTAAACTTTTCAATAAAAAGATCCAGCGAGTTTCCCTCTGCGATAGATCTCTAACCCGGTTGGAACCTCTCCAAGACGAATGGACCACATCAATCCCGCAAAACTGTAAGAGTGATGGATCCTTTTGATGTTTCTCTTTGAAGTGCAGTTTATTAAGCATTGAATTTTTTGCACACTGAGTGGGCCATTCACTTGATCTTACTCTTCATTATTTTACACTCCATCCATTGGCGCAGTGGGGGTGATTTTGAGTTAAGGGCGGTTCTATTCAGATCATTCACTTGTAGTTACTACTAACTTATACCATGACCTGGATAAATGAGAACATCAAAAATAAATCTAAAAATACTGAGCGGTTTTGTTATGAAAAGTATGCCAGATGTCATCTGCTGTTATTCACTCGCGGCTAAGCTGTTATGAATTTTGATAAGTTTTGCAGTATTTTACCAGCTACAAAACAGGTAAATGCAGCCTCTGAGCATCACCTAAAGCACATCTAAATGTATATGCACCATTGCAAGGGAGGTTGTGCATGTCTGAACTGGTATCAAGCCCATGCCCAGCCCAACAGCCGACTATCAGAACTCCAGCTAAAACTTCTTTTAATTTTGGGCTGAGTGGGAAGGGGTTATGTTCCCACCCAGGAGATATACTCTTGTTCTAGTAATCACTGACAGAGGGGAAAGGGAAATCTAATGTCAAACGTTATCCCTGAACAGAAGTAGATGGGAAATCTGCCAATAAGGTCACCTGTTTTGATGACAACTGTCAAGAGTAAGATTTTCCTTACAGAGGAGTTCCACCCAGGGGGGCCGTCAAAAAAAAAAAAAAAAAAATTAAAAGTCAGCAGCTACAAATACTGCAGCTGCTGACTTTTAATTGGACACTTACCTGTCCCTGGGTCCAGCGATGCGGGGGATCGAAGCCCCGCTCGTCCCCCCCCTCCGCTCATCAGCGCCGGCATTTCAACTGTGGGCGCCGGGCTGTGGCTTCACAGCCTGGCACCCACTGCGCATGCGCGAGCGGCGCCGCGCGCCGTGATTGGCCGCTCAATTACCTGGGACCTGTAATGGGTCCCAGATGATTGACAGGAGGGAGGGAGCAAGCGGAGCCCTTCCTGTGCCGAGGGGGAAGTGATGTCACCAGCCCAGGCTAAGGAACAGGCAGACTACGAGGGACCACCTAGCAACAGGCATTTAGAGGTAAGTGAAAAAAAAAAAAATATCCAAATTTTCCAGGTATTTTTGTTTTTTGGGTGGAACCCCACTTTAACTTCATTTTGCATCTATACAGCAGGAAGTGTAGGGAAAGTTCCACAAAAGGAACACCGAGCTATAAAAACTGACTACTTTTAAATACAAAAAAGTTTTGGCTAGAGTTCCATTTTACAGCAAACCTATGACATGTAGGATCATCACAAATTGTCTTCTTGTCTACAGAACAAGCCATTTCCCAGAGCACCCTTGCAGCCCAAGCACTCAGGGCACTCTGTTATAGTTCCTACCAGAGACACATTGCCTCCCTACTGGCTATTGA
Source organism: Lithobates septentrionalis (assembly GCA_037952835.1). Lineage (NCBI taxonomy): Eukaryota > Metazoa > Chordata > Amphibia > Anura > Ranidae > Lithobates > Lithobates septentrionalis. Next base: position 119,057 of record JBBDGP010003549.1, on the reverse strand, counting down.
GGTCACCGATAACATTTAGTGGCCAGACGGCAAAAGTGCCCAATACTAGGTCTGACTGGAATAACAGAGTACCCTGGGCTTTGTGTGTGCTGGTACCTGGGAGGATTTGTTTTGATGTTCCTGCATACCACAGCTATACTTTAACCACTTGCTTACTGGGCATTTAAACCCCCTTCCTGCTAAGACCAATTTTCAGCTTTCAGCACTGTCACTCTTTGATTGACAATTGCGCGGTCATGCTACAGCTTACCCAAATTACATTTTTTTTATTTTTTATTTTTTTTTACACAGATAGAGCTTTCTTTTGGTAGTATTTAATTGCTGCTGGGTTTTTTATTTTATGCTAAAGACAAAAAAGGGACCGAAATTTTGAAAAAAAAAACAAAAAAAAAAAAAACTGTTTCATAGTTTGTTATAAAATTTTGAAAAGAGGTAATTTTTCTCCTTCACTGATGTGCGCTGATTAGGCTGCACTGATGGGCACTGATCAGCGGCACTGATTATTAGACACTGATGGGCATTGATTGGCAGCACTGGTGGGCATTGATGGATGGCACTGGTGGGTACTGGTAGGCGGCACTGGTAGGTTGCACAGTGGGCACTGGCAGGTGACACTGGTGGACACAGTCGCGGCTATCTGAGTGAGGGACTGATGTCCCTCTGACAGAGGCCAGTGATCGGCTTTTTTTCCCCCCTCACGCTGATAGCGTGAGGAAAAAAAAATACCAATTACCGAGCTTCTGTTAACATCACGTGATCAGCCGTCATTGGCTGACAGCTGATCACGTGGTAAGGGGCCGGGATCAACCCCCTTACTCAGATCTGTGATCAGCCGAGTCTCAGACTCAGTGATCACAGAGAGGGTTGCTCGGGAGGACGTCATCCAGGCAATTAAGGCCCACGCTGCAGCCGTCTTTCGGCTATAGCGCAGGTGGCAAGTAGTTAAAAGGGACACTATTGCCAAGAAGAAACACCAAAGTAAAAGAGATCTTGGTAGGCCTATATTTTTTAAACTATATTGTATGCCTAGCCATTTATTTATTATGTAGATCTAGAAAACCTAGGTTAGTTCTTATGCCATACTTTGTAACAATTTAGTGGTTACTTTAAGTATATGTGAACCCTTACCTGTTTACACACACACACATACACATACATACATACACTGTATCTGCTCACATAATTTATAAAAAAAACATCTTTGCCATTCTGAAGCTTCCCTACAACCACTTTGCAGATTATTTTATGTATACTGTAATTCTGTACTTGCCAAATATGCTGCAGAAATCTCCCTCCACCGAGTCTGGTTGCAATCATTTTAACTTTGGGCAGCTGAAGCTGCTGCCTGTTCACTTCCTGGATTTACACAGACATACAGCCAACTCTGCAGCTCTCATTGGTCCTCTTATGACTCATCCCCCCTCCCTTCCTGGTAAACTCTCACGAGAGTGAGAGCTGTGCATGATGTCAGAAGCCTAGGCTTTTTTCCAGACAAGAAACAGGAAGTAGGCAGTGTAAGGTATTTACCGGCAGAAAAAAAAAAAGGTTTTTCTATCCAAAGTTAAAAAAAACAAGAGCAGAAGTTTTCATAGATGGAAAGATGAAAAAATGACTTAAGTTCCTCTTTAACTTTAATGGCATCCCAGTCTTAGTCCGTAGGGTTCAATATTGAGTTTGCCCACCTATTGCAGCTATAACAGCTTCAACTCTTCTGGAAAGGCTGTCCACAAGGTTTAGTGTATATGGGAATAGTTAAGTTCCTCCACACAAACTTGCTCATCCAGGTCTTTATGGACCTTGCTTTGTGCACTGGTGGAGGGGGGATTATGGTGTGGGGTTGTTTTTCAGGGGTCAGGCTTGGCCCCTTAGTTCCTGTAAAGGGAACTCTTAAGGATACAAGACAGTTTGGACAATTTCATGCTCCCAACATTGAGGGAACAGTTTGGTTATGGCCTCTTCCTGTTCCAACATGACTGTGCACCCGTGCACAAAGAAGGTCCATAAAGACAAGGTAGAGCACGTTTGGGGTGGAGGAACTTGACTGGGCTGCAGAGTCCTGACCTCAACCCGACCGAACACTTTTGGGATGAATTAGAGCAGAGACTGTGAGCCAGGCCTTCTCGTCCAACATCAGTGCCTGACCTCACAAATGCTCTTCTGGAAGAATGGTCAAACATTCCCATAGACACACTCCTAAACCTTGTGGACAGCCTTCCCAGAAGAGTTGAAGCTGTTACAGCTGCAAAAGGGTGGGCCAACCCAATATTGAACCCTACGGACTAAGACTGGGATGCCAGGTAAAGGCAGGGGTCCAAATACTTTTGGTAATATAGTGTGCATATAATATTTTATATAATATATATATATATATATATATATATATATATATATATATATATATATATATATATATATATATATATATATATATATATATCAAAATTAAGGGTCTGTAATCATTATCATAGGTGTATTTTAAATGATAGAGACAGAATATGAACCAAAAATGTAGAAAAAAAACACGTGATACAAATGTTATAAATTATGTTGCAGTTAAGTAAAATAAGTATTTGATCCCCTACCAACCAACAATAATTCTGGCTCCCATAGTCTGGCTACAGTATGTGCTCATGTGATACACAGATTAGCCCTGTAAATTTAAGAAGGTGCTCCTAACAGGTCATTATGTGTATAAAAGACAACGGTCCACAGAATATCTTTTTCCCATTCAAACCTCACCATCATGGGCAAGACCAAACAGATGTCAAAGGACATCAGGGACAAGACTGTAGACCTGCACAAGGATGGAATGGGCTACAAGACCATCAGTAAGAAGCTTGGTGAGAAGGAGACAACTGTTGGAGCGAATATTCGCAAATGGAAGAAATACAAAATAACCATCAATCTCCCTTGTTCTGGAGCTCCATTCAAAATGTCACCTCATGGGGTGAGGATGATCATGAGAAAAGTGAGGGATTAGCCCAGAACTACACAGGAGGAGCTTGCGAATGATCTCAAGGCAGTTGGGACCGCACTCACCAAACAAACAATTGGTAACACAATACGCCGGTATGGATTGAAATCCTGCAGCGCCCACAAGGTTCCCCTCCTCAAGAAGGCACATGTACAGGCCCCTCTGAAGTTTGCCAATGAACAGCTAAATGATTCAGAGGATTGGGAGAAAGTGCTGTGGTCAGATGAGACCTAAATTGAGCTCTTTGGCATTAACTCGACTCACCGTGTTTGGAGGAAGAAAAATGCTGACTATGACCCTAGGAACACCATCCCTACAATGGAGCACAGAGGTGAAACACTATGCTTGGGGGCAGTTTCTCTGCTAAAGGTACAGGCAGACTTTGCTGCATGGACGGGGCCATGTATTGTAAAATCATGGATAAAAACCTTCTTCCCTCAGCCAGAACACTGAAGATGGGTCAAGGATGGGTCTTCCAGCATGACAATGACCCTAAAACACACCACCAAGGCAACAAAGGAGTGGCTTAAGAAGCAGCACATTAAAGGCATGGAGTGGCCTAGCCAGTCCCCAGACCTTAATCCCATAGAAAATTTATGGAGGGAGCTGAAACTTCGAGTTGCCCAGTGACAGCCAAGAAACCTTAAAGATTTAGAGAAGATCTGTAAAGAGAGGACCAAAATCCCTATTGAAATGTGTGCAAACCTGGTAACCAACTACAAGTTTTGCTTGGGGATGAAATATTTATTTTACTCACTGAACTGCAACTCAATTTATAACATTTGTATTATGTGCTTTTTCTGGATTTTGTTTGATATTCCGTCTCCATCATTTGATATACACCTATGATAAAAAGTATAGACCCTTCATTTTATTGTAAGTGGGCAAACATACGTACGTGTGTGTGTATACTTACACATGTATAAATATACATCTACACACACGCTATAAATACCTTGTTTTTGTTTTTACAAGTGATCACATGACCTCTGTTCTCAGCTGCATCCTTATTAGAGAAATTGGTGGAGACTGTGGGGAGATGCATCAACAAGAGGCACAGAAATTCAAATACACACCGATCTTCCCAGTGAATGGTTGGGCAGGGGTTGCATGTCAGCACAAGTCTTGGCTATCGGACGACAGGCCGGTTGTGCTCCCAGCACAGCCACACAACTGTCCAAGCTGGGATAGATATGCCTCCATGTCTAGCGTGGTCAGTGTATCAATAGGAAAGCAGCATCACCAGTAATTTTACACAAAGGAAGCAATGCAAAGAGAATAGGACACTTTTTAACACCAGTACATGGTACAACAGGCACATATGAGGAATATGAAATACTGCAGTAACAAACACTTTAAATCAAACACATATTGCCATCTGTGAGCTGTGTGCCTCTGGATAGATTCTCCTCTTGCTGTTCCAGTGAACACTGGGTAACAATGCAAGGTGTTATACACCCACAGATGAGCATTCTAAAAAGTGGAGCAACCGCTAGCAACAAATCAGCATTCATGCCTCACTGATGCAATGTGACTCAAGTAAACAAATACCCGATTATTGATCTGGATCACTCTATTATCTGCCTGCTTGCTATGGATTAGGCCCCTTTCCCACTGATGCGGTGCAGTCTGACCACACCACGGGTGTAGTGCAGTGTAGCCGCGGGTTCGGTGCGCATTCGTTTGGCTTTACCATGAAGTTCTATCGTGTCCCGCTGTTTGTGTGCTTTCTGAAAGCGTACCAAAACCATAGGAGATGATAATGGCCAATGGGAAAGGAGAAGCTAACCCGCAGCTAACCCGCACCAAACCCGCGAGTACGCTGAGCTGCGTCCGTGGTGCAGTCAAACAGCACCGCATCAGTGTCAAAGTGGCCTCACTCTAATCTGAGGACTTCCCCATCATCATTGCTCTTTCAAGTAAGTTAGACCGTGTTTAAAATGTAAGTGTGCAATATGGTAATGTAAAAAGTACGTACACCCCAAAACTAATTTTTGTTCAACATACTGACAACAGGCAAACATTGGGTCTTGATTCAAATACTGCCCACAAATAGGTGGTATACTTGACACAAAAAAATAGTGAAAATGATGAAAATGACGCATAAAATTTACGTGGGGTATTTTAATGATTGAACGGATTGTATAGAAAAAGGATGTATACCCCTACATATACTACCATTCCAAATGCTTTAAATTAGCATCTGGTGTTCCAGATTAGAAGCGATCGATTAGAAACTCCTCAGGGAGTATGCAGGTAGAACCCATCTTATTTCAAACTCAGACATCTAGGGTCTGATGTTCTCCTTGCTATTGACATGTGTGGTGTCATCATGCCAAAATCAATAGAGCTCTCTAAGGAGAGCTCAACTTTCTGTCTGAGAAACAAAGTTGTGGATGCTTCGGAGTCCTGCAAGAGATTAAAAAGGTTGATAAATCTCCACTTTGGCAGCATCAATCTCCCTGAGCTTTGTATGTTGCCACATCCTGAGCTCTGCTATAAGCATGGCATCGCTCATTTAGATCACATCTTAACTGGTGAGCAACTCAAATCCTTTTTAGATCTAAAATAGGAATTAAATTGGCCGAATTCTATGCTTTACCAATACCTTCAGCTTAGACATTTGGTCACCAGGCAATTAGGGCCCATGTTACCTGTACAGGACCCCACGGCACAAGCCCAGGCCTATAACAGAAAGATTTTGTGGGAGGTAGATTTGGGTCCTACTGATGAGACCTGAGAAAAGGTTCTAACCAGCCACAGATTAGTCTCCCTGAAACATACTGATAAGTGCACCCATCTTCATTAGAACTATTTGATGTTATTTAGGTTGGCAAGGTATAAACTGGGTCTTATAACCCATTATGTGTCAAGAGGGCCTGGCTCTTCTTTTTTTTTTTCACCTGCTCTGCTCCTGCTAATAGATACAGAATGACTAGAAACAAATGACCTTTGTGTGAAAAAAAAAAAAGTTATGGATTCCCTCTTACAACTAAACCTTCGGCTATGTCTGCTGGGTCTTCCTTAGTCTCTCTATACCCCTCATCACCTCATCCAATGACTTCAGAGCCTCTCCCTTCCTCTGGAACACCCTACCCCAATCTATCTGGCTTTCTCCTGCTCTCTCTAAATTCAGGCGATATATGATAACTCTTTTAGAGAAGCATATCCCACCTCTACCTAACAACTGGTGCCTACCCTCCAACAACGGGAAACAGAAATTATTAAAATGCTCCGGTTTAAGAAACTCATTTATGACTACAGGGCCTGCCTGAAAAAATTCAGAATCTTCTACTTGGCGTCCATAAGAGACAGCTCTTACGTGATTTTGAACACTGACTCTTATTTGTTTAGGTCTGCAGTGCCATATCATTTGTGATCAGTTATGGGCTTTGCTATATTATTTTGCACTTATTCCTGTAGATAAGCTGTAATTAGGTCTTTCATTTCATTTATCTTCAGTAATTTGATAACTTGCCAGTTGTCTATGCCATACATTATTTCTGTGTATGCTATACTACGTTTGCTTTTAACATTCGATTTTGGAACAAATGGACTTTACCAAACAAAAGCCACATGCACGGTTAGAAATTTGATCAACAAAAAAAAATTCCAACCTGCTTTTTTGAATTTTCTTTTACTGGGTTTGCAAACGAACATCGATTTGAACCCACTAATGATTAGAAAAATGAAAACATTCTTTAAAAAGTAAAAAATGTCAAAACAAAAAATTCAACTAGTATATAGCCAGCTTAAGCGAGGCTTGGAAGTGATGTACCAGACTGCAAAGCAGGGTTTCATGGTTCCCTTGGGGTCACTGAGGAAGATAAAACCTAAGATAAAAGAGGTACACGCAGGCACCTCTTGTGAGCAAAATGAAAAACTGCATTCAATTATCAAAGCTGTTTTGTGAGGTTCAAAGAAAGTTTCTATATAAGATGATATGAATGACATTTTTGTCAATATAAAAACTTCATACCGTATATACTCGAGTATAAGTCGTTCCGAGTATAAGTCGAGGCCCTAATTTACCACCAAAAAAATGGGAAAAACTTATTGACTCGAGTATAAGACGAGGGTGAGAAATGCACAGCTACTGTAAGTGGAAAAGAGGGTCAACAATGCCCATTTGGCAGCATCACTGTGCCCATTTGCATGCCTCACTGTGCCCATTTGCAGCCATAGGTCCCCTGAACTTCAAACTCGGTAGTTAAGGGTTCCTAGATGCCCCCTAGCTGCAGCCAAAATTTGGGGTCTCTGAACCCAAAGGGTCCCGAAATGACATTGCTGCAGATAGACACAGTTGACCGAATTTGGGGCCCCGTATCTTGGGGCCACTTAGTGCTAAGAACCCCAAATTTGGTGTGCAAACCCAGTGGAACTAGTACCATAAAATTTCCAAAGCTGGGGTTTCTAGCACCAAGTGGCCCCGAGATACAGGGCCCCAAAAATCGGTTCAGAAAATGTCAAGCACTTTTTTGCAGCAGAGAATGACATTTTCCAAACCAGTTTTAGGGCCACGCATCTCAGGGCCACTTGGTGCTAGGAACCCCAGCTTTGGATATGTTAATGGTACCAGTTCCACTGGGTTTGCACACCAAATTTGGGGTTCCTAGCACCAAGTGACCCTGAGATATGGGGCCCCAAAGTCGGTTCAGAAAATGTCAAGCACTTTTCTGCAGCAGAGAATGACATTTTCCGAACCGATTTTGGGGCCCCGTATCTCGGGGCCACTTAGTGCTAGGAACTTCAGCTTTGGATATGTTGTGGCACCAGGTCCACTGGGTTTGCATACCAAATTTGGGGTTTCTAGCACCAAGTGGCCCTGAGATACGGGGCCCCAAAGTTGGTTCGGAAAATGAATTTTTTTGCTGCAGAAAAGTGCTTGACTTGAGTATAAGTCGAGGGGGGCACTTTCAGCACAAAAAAATGTGCTGAAAAATTTGACTTATACTCGAGTATATACGGTATCTTGGTGATGATTACTGGAGACCTCTAAAGTCATCCTAAATTTACAAAAATATAAAAGCCTTGCCACATAGTGATATGATATCACAAGGCACCTTTAAACAAACTTTTGTGTTTGGTCTTTCAGGACAAGACCCCTCTGTTCACTCTATGATTGCATCTATTACTGTAAAGTACAATTTCCTGAGCTAAAAGGTGAAAACGTATTTGCTTTAGTCTTGGGGGAATTTCAGGTGTCATTTCCAGAGTCCTTAGATTAAAAAAGAATCCCAATGAAGAGTTTTTTGTGCTGACCTTGACTATATCCGTACAAAGTAATTGTATACTTCAGCATATCCCTCTGCTAGCACTAGTTAGGCCCGTCTTGCAAATCAAAACGGAAGCGAAAATAGGTACTTGTGTTTAAGTCTGTATCCATGAAATCCTTCTATTTCTAAATGCAATTTTAAAGGTTCTAACCCCTTCGTACAGTGTTCATTGTCAGCATTATGTGTTGCTGCAGCAGGAGCTGAATCACAGAAAATCCTCCATGGAAAATGTCCTTATAATTTCTCCTATTCCTTCTCTTACCAGCACAGAGAGAAATATCCCCAATAAGAAACTAAGACTCTACAGAGTGAAGCTAGGCCACATTCACACATACCTGTTTTTTGGCAGATGCATTTTCCACTGAAATCTATGGAAATACATGGCAACATACTATGCACTTATTGTCATGGTATAAAAAAGTAAATATTCCAACCCACTATTCGCAATATACACGTTCCTGTAGAAATGGCTGAGTATATAAGTGGGTGCTGAAGAGACCACCGGCTGGAACCGCAAATAGTCCGAGCAAGATGATGTCACCAGCACACCATGGATCTCCAGTATAGGTCCAAAGCTTTATTCAGTGATCACATCGTTACAGCGAATAGCAATGTTTTGGAGCCTTGCAGGACCCCTTCATCAGGCATGTGACTTCACATGCCTGATGAAAGGGTCCCATGAGGCTCTGAAACATTGCCATTTGCTACAACAATGTGATCGCTGAATAAAGTTTTGGACCCATACTGGAGATTCATGGTGTGCTGGTGACATTTTCACGCTCTAAAAAAAGTAAATAAAACGCAAATTGATGGTCTTTAGAATGCACACTGATATGCATTTTCCTGCATTTCCACTGATTTCAATAGCAAGACTTGCATTAAAATGCATAGGTGTGAAGGCACCCTTAAGAAGTTTTTTTAATGTTTGCTTTATGTTGCATTTTGTTCCCTTTAGATCTTCCTGAACTATGACAGTATTATCAACGAAGGATGGAAAGGAAAGGGAAGAGGGGGAACCAAAGTAGCTACCCCATAATTGGGTAATTGCATATGGAGAACCGACCACAGTATAAATCATCAATGGTATAGACTTTGAATATCAAAAAATTGCAAAACATAACAGGCACAATGACCCACCCTCCAAACACCAATAAAAAATCAGGGTAAAAAAAAAAAAAGAAAAAAGAAGAGTAGACACTTCCCCATGCATTCCATCAGACCATTGCTGTTTGACATGCAGTCTCAGTAGACCCCAAGAGCCGCACGCTGACAACAGGGGGAGCCAATACACTGTCTAGTGTGGATTAGGGGAAGGATATCGGGATCGGATAGCTCTCTCTTGCAACTTTAGCCATTGTAGCCGTCCACCATCTACCAGCAAACGATCGGAGGAAAGGACAGATGAAGACTACCAGCACCGAGAAGTGTTGAGAGCCGCAGGGCAGCGGTGTCATCTATTGTCTACCTCCTACACAGGCGATCTATGCAAATTGACACCGTCACAGGGTAAATCATTTTTAATATGGCAACAATACGGTTTCATTTAATATGAGAGAGTGATCTATACCTAAAGCCATCTATGTGTCAGTCCTCACCACGTAGCCTAAATGTGGCATGGAGTGACTTGAGGTTTTGATCCTGCCAAGTTGTTTTCAGGATTGGTTACGGACTGTCACACACACTCTAAATGTACCTCCACTAACTACAGGAGACCCCACAGAAAATTTGAGGAGTAATCACGCTGGATTGTGGAATTTGTGCAAACATTCTGGGCATGATTCCACAAGCATTGCCACAAGTTTGGCTGTGAACATATATCCAGATACATCACATTCCACACCCATTGGTGGACTTTACATGTATCCTCTGGAGGGTAAACTCGGGACTTCAAAATCTGTGTCTGGAGATGCCACTTCAGTGTTAGTAGGTTCAGTGTTGGCTTGCTCCGCACCCTATAGCCTGCAGCCAGGCAGACCTCATCAGTACATTGTTCATTACTGTCTTCCCATATATATATATTAGGCAGAGAGTTGTGTTCACACGGGACCCCAGGGTATTTGAGGAGTCAATAGTGTCCTTAGCTTACAATTAGCCCTGTATAGGGCAAGTATTGCTGGGCACCATGTGACCCCCTACCCAGTCCTCTTATGCCTTGAATAATAAGTAGTATCTAGAGGTCATTGTGGTATGCTTGCATGTGTGAGCGGCGCCTTTGCGCGTGCTGAATGTGAATGACACAGTTGTCTACGCTTTAACTTGATTTTTATTGGTGTTTTGAGGGGTCAGCCATTGTGCCTGTTATGTTTTGCATTTTTTTCAATAAAGTCTATACCATTGATAATTTATACCATGGTCGGTTCTCCTTATGCAACTACTTAATTGTGGGTAGCCACTTTGGTTCCCCCTCTTCCCTTTCCTTTTCATACATAGTTATTAGTTGTGGAGGTACCCCATCCACTTCGACGAATCGGTTGAACATTGCAAGTGACTTTGACACAGTATAGGCATCATCCTTTATGTCTATGTTTATTATTAACCAAGGGCTTGATGAAATTGGCTACCCAATTAGAGCTAAACTGCAGTTGAATAAATATCATATTTTTTTTAAGGCTGTGTACTAGTACCAATATTTTTTCTCAAGTACTTGCCGATACCAATGACCACTATCTTTAGTGTCATGTGACAGTTTCTCTCCATAAGATTGGATTCTTATATGTGCAGACTGGTTTTGAAAGTAGGATTTCAGGCCCCTCCGATGAAACTTTGTTTAGTGGTTTAGGTGTGAATTCTCAAAATGTATGACAATGGAAATCACACCTGAACTGTGAAAAATCGTACAGGACTCTTTTTAAAAAGTGCTGCGGCCGGCCCGCACACACGTGAAACAGCTCCATTAAAAAGGCTGCAGGTTTTACATGTCATGCGTATCGGATGCAGTTCAAAACACATATTCGCATATATGTGAACTGGGTTTAAAGGCGGCGTTTACAGTCTGTGGACTTAAAGTGGAAGTCCAGTCAAAAATGAAAATGTTTCTATTAATTATATGTAAAAATACCTTTATCTATTTCTTTATAGCGGTTTATGTCGCTTAGAAAGTCCAATCAAGGCCAGACAATCAGCTGCTTCCTGTTCTTCAGGGACAACCTTCCTTATTTCTGAATTCTGCATGGGGGCCACTCACTTCCTGAAAACGTCCTTCTCTTCTACACACCCCACCCCCATCCCTTATCTCCTTTTTAGACAGACATGCCAGGACCTGCCCAGCCCCACCCCGATCTCTCCTTCTTAGATCTCCTGTCTTCATAACCTCGCTTTGGATAGCAGTTTCTCCTGAGAGAGAGGGGAGGGCATTGGAAGTATGTTATGTTTGTTAGAAACTCTAATATAGATTACAAGGCAACATGGTGAAGATTTTCTACAGTGTACAACCACCTGGTTGTTTCTGCATGGCACTGTGATGGGCACTCTGTGCATGGTGTGGCACACTCCCAGCTGAGGGAGCTACATGCGAGTAATGAGTTTAAAGGGGTTGTAAAGGTAAATTTTTTTTTTTTTTTAAAAATAACAAACATGTTATACTTACCTTCACTGTGCAGCTCGTTCTGCACAGAGTGGCCCCGAACCTGGTCTTCTGGGGTCCCTCGGAGGCTGTTTCAGCTCCTCCCCGCAAGCATTAACCACCTTAATGCGAGCTCCCTCGCATGGTGGTGAGTGCTTGCGGGCGCGCCCCCGTGATACAGCCGGCGGCTATAGCCGCTCGCTGTATCACTCGGCCCCGCCCCCCGGCGCGCCGCGTCATCGGATGTGATTGACAGCAGCGCGAGCCAATGGATGCGCTGCTTTCAATCCATCCACTGCAGCCAATCAGCGACCAGGCTGAGCTGCAATGGAGATGACGAGAACGAGCAGCGGAGATTCGAGGCGTCAGGTAAGTAAAACGGGGGGGCTGGGGGCGGCGGTATTGTCAAAAGTTTTTTCACCTTAATGCATAGAATGCATTAAGGTGAAAAAAGTTTTACCTTTACAACCCCTTTAAGGCTCCGTTTTCACTAGTGCGACATATGTGATTTTGGACACAAAGTCGCATGACAAGTCATACTAGTGGAAACGGAGCCTAAGTTTACGTTTCCACTATTGCAACCCCAAAGTTGCACGATTTAGAGTGCAGCTTTGATCCAACTTTACACTCTCTGGATCAAAGCATTGCAGGTACCTTTTCAAAGTCGCTGATATTCAAAGTCGCATAGATGGGAATGGGTACGTTTCCACTATTACGACCACAAAGTTGCTGTGAGGGAGAGTCATGGGCTGTGACTTGTCATGTGGCTTTATGTGTCCAAAGTCGCATGACAAGTCACACTAGTGGAAACGGAGCCTTAGTGTGGTTGCCTGTATTATGATCACTGTAGACTGAGCTAAAACCCCAGAGCATTTCTAGCTTTTTTTCACATGTATTAGGCTGTACAATGAGAGAACACTGGGCAGGAACCTATGATCAGCTCCTCCCATCCTGCATACACCCACTGGCTACACAGGAACAGTGTCACTCCCAGGAAGTGATGTCACTAGCTTTCATTAACCACACCCACTGGCTGATTTTTGTCTCAGAAGGAAGTAGATTCGAAGTCATGAGACGGCGCTGGTTTCTGCAAAATTAAAAAAGGTAGAAAAACTGGGATTTTTTTCATTTTGAGACATGAGGCTGAACTTAGCTCACATTAATTATTGCAGGGGAGAATTTAAGTGTTAGGGTGGACTTCCACTTTAAAAAAAGGTATCAGTTTTAGTATCGGGCATTTGTAAGAGTACAGGTACTAAATCTTACTAATGCTTAGTATCAGCACCATAGGTGTGCGCAGCCTATTGCATTAGGGTGTGCACCCCAAAAGTATTAAAACATGGACAGTGTTAGTAGAGCAGTGGACTTGTCAGTAGGGCAGAGGTTGGTTTCAGTAGGGCAGTGGATGGTGTCAGTGGGTTTTTATTTTTTTTATTATTTAAAAAAAAAAAAAAAAAAAAATTAGGAGCCCTATTATTGGGCTTTGGAGAATCTGCGTCACACGGGGTGATTAGGGTGTGCCCAGGCACACCCAGCACACCCCCTGCGCACACCTATGATCAGCACCGATATCAATACTGGTATTGGTGCAGCGCTAATATAACCCATAACCAGAGGCTATTCATATGAAGTTTCTTGATCACTTAATATGCTGCTTCTACCCCAATAGAACAAATAAATGGAATGGAATTAGATTCCAATGGCAGTATATCTAAGCATATCATCACTGTTTAAAGCTGAACTTTCATTTCTTTTTGGTGGAACAGAACACTCTGTTGCATGTTACGGTTTTATGGTTCTGACGTGATATTCACTAGAAAACAAACATACCGATCACATTGTACATTGGAGAATGCATCATTTGTTTTGGTGTGGAAGTCTAATGTTACTGTTTGACAAAGTATCATATTCTTGGCATGTGAAGTATGCACAAGGCAGAGAGGGAGGACAGGTTACAGCGCGATGTGTGACACTGTACTGGATCATTTGTCACATGCAGAAATTCCAGCTACTTCCATAGAAGAATGGATGATCTTTTTACCTTCTATGGAAATTGCAGGTTCCTATAGCTTATTATCCTACTCACTCCCTTCTGGAAATTTTCATGTAGCAAGTTGAAGAATGTTTTTTGGAAAGGGGATAATGCATAAGTCAAGAAGCAGCAAACAGAAGCACAGTGATAAATATTCAACAAAGTCAGCTATACATAGGAGGACATGGGCAACGTAACTGATCAGGGTATCATCATCAGCAACAACTGGGGTCTTCTGCAGATTGCAGAGATTTTCAGATATACTTGAAATTCTCTGAATAATTCAGTTGGCCAAATAATGTTTGCAAAGTTCTAGCAGAAGGAAACTTGGCAATAGCTCCTTCATGCAGTGTTTGGGGGACTTGGCCCCTAGACCCCTTTGTCTTACATGATGTATGCTAGGACAGCTGTGCTGGTATCAGTACTACCATGTGCATTGAGAGCAGCTGCTGATCCCTGCCCCAATCCTTGCTCTTCTGAGCTGGGTCCCATGGATGAACATCCTATTAAAAATGGGACATTTTGGGATCTGGGAGTCGGATCAACAGTGTTAAAATGGGACAGATAAGGTGCATAGAACAATAATGGCACTTCCAAAGTGTTCATTCCAATGAGTGACACTTACATTTCAAGAACCTACCCATCTACTGGGCCGATTTATATAGCCCTGCCAGAGTGCACAGCCTGGTAGGTAACTTCAATTTTTTTGTGAAAAAAGAAGCCCAAAGGCTAACGCTGCGCTAGAAAAAAAGATCTTTGTGCTATAGGTGAAATATAGTAAATAGACTAAGCTGCCAGCACCAAAAATACAAGAACTCAAAATAGATAAATATATGCAAAGTAAGTGCAGTGCTATTAAAAAAAAAACAACAAATTTTCAAGTGAAAAAAAAAGTATAAAAAAGAAAACTAAAGCAGAGTTCCAGTAAAAATTTTAGTCCATGAATAAAGCATGAAACAAACATCCATCCGTGTGAAATTCCGGTGGCAAATTGCAGAGAAATCGTGAAAGATCGTTCAAAGAATGTGCATTCAACTCCACACCCGAGTAAGTAGCCTGCTTACCAGCTATCTGTGACCACTAAAACAGTGGTCTCACCCAGCACAGGGAAATCGGTCTCCCCAAGACCCTTAAGATGTCTGGAACCACAGCTAGGACGATGTCACTCAGAAAATATTAAAGAAAATGCTTCAATAGTGCAGTACTTTATACAATTGAATTTAATGTGATAAGCAGGTTGCACTTACAGGAGGAAATAAAATGTTCAAAGGCGATACAGCAATGTATCTCATGATGTAGACCACGGCGTCTCCTCAGGCTTTCCTTCACTTCCTATTCCATTTGCCCATAAACCTCCTGAGAGAAAAAAATGCATTTACGTCACCGCCGTAGGCCCCACCCTACGCGTTTCATCACTAGCGGACATCATCTGGGGATTGGCCACTTCAATTTTTTCCCTACTGACATTAAGCAATGCAGATTAGACACCTGTCTGCCCCACTCTGAATGCACAGCAAAGGATAAGCAACAAATTGTCATGGTCATCATCTTTCTCCTCCTACCAGCATGTTCCTTAGCATATACACATGCAGCAGAGCCCGATTCCTTGAGTTTGATTCTACCATACAAGGCATTACTAGACAGATCAGGTTCTTTTACTAGCTGTACTGAGAACACCCTAACTTTTTTAATACATACGTAAATGGCGCAAACTCCAGGCAAAGAGGTTTTTTGTGGGGTGTGTGTAAAAAAAAAAAAAAAGGAAGAAGAAAAAAAAAAGTACCCATTAAACTGCATTCACACTTGAACTGAATGCAGTTTTTTTTTCTATTTGAGCGTTTGTACAGACATTTTTGCTGTTGTCTGAGGCTTAAACTTTTTAAAAAATATATATCTTTAGCTTTCTACTAAGAAAAACCTTGCAATATGTGCAGTTTTCCTAGACTCTCCCTACTGAAGTCTATTGAGGCCAAAAACGTGAACAGGCACAAGTGAAAACCATGGGATTTTGGAATTTGAGCATTTTGGAGCTTTAAGCTTTAAAATAAGGTGTAAATAGGGCCTTATGGTGTTTATCCCAAGTCCAGATCGCTGTTCTGTAGTGTAAAAAGCATACTTTCATTCATGTTGGAAAGTACAGCTATTTCTGTATTTCTGCTATGGCCAGTGTCGTATACATGCCCTTTTTCCCTCTGCTATTCACAGAATGCCTTATGAATGGTTCACAAAAAAAAAAAAAATAAAAAGTAGTGTCTTTAAGCTGCTAATATAAGGTATACACTGTGTACATACTCATTGCATCCCGTTGAACAAGGGATATTCCTTTAGAAAAGGAAGGCATGCTGGCATTTCCATTTCCAGCCATGCCCCTACATCCACAGCTATTCATCTACAGTTATTGATTGTCGGCATGCCTGGTCAGCACACCATTTGTCAAAGCTGACATATTCTTCCAGGTCACTCACATATAAAATATGTGCAGAGCAGACACGCAGAAAATGAAAGCACTTTACCTGTCAATGCTTTAGCTTGGTATACTTTTTTTATGTAGCAGAGCAATCTTTTGCATATGCTTATGTGCAATTCTAAAGGATGTGTACCCAAACCTTTAAAAAAAACAAAAATTAAAGAACAATGCCGTTTTCTTCATCATCAATAAATGATATTAAGAGTTAAAAAGAGATAAAAGAGTTTCAATTTATTTACAGCTGTTGATAGGAAGGCCTAGAGCTGTGTGACATCATGGTCCATATTTGAAGTCCCCACAATCTAAATGGCTGGTTGTTTGTTAAAGAGGAGGTCCAGTCAAAAAAAAAAAAAATTAAAAGTCAGCAGCTACAAATACTGCAGCCGCTGACTTTTAATTGGACACTTACCTGTCCCTGGGTCCAGCGATGCGGGGGATCGAAGCCCCGCTTGTCTCCCCCTCCGTTCGGCGGCGCCGGCATTGCAACTGTGGGCGCCGGGCTGTGGCTTCACAGCCTGGCACCCACTGCGCATGCGCGAGCGGCGCCGAGCGCCGTGATTGGCCGCTCAGTCACCTGGGACCTGTAATGGGTCCCAGATGATTGACAGGAGGGAGGGAGCAGAGCCCTTCCTGTGCCGAGGGGGAAGTGATGTCACCAGCCCAGGCACTGGAAGAGGCAGACTACGAGGGACCCCCTAGCAACAGGCATTTAGGAGAGTAAAAAAAAAAAAAAATATCCAAATTTTTTTTGTATTTTCTTTTAGGATTTTTCATGTAGTTTTTTTTTTGGGTGGAACCCCACTTTAAAATGTACACTCCGGCAAAACTTTTTATTTTTAGTGGGGAAGGATTACAACCTCTGTCTGGGTTTTATTTTTATGTGGGGCACTGTTATAGAGATTTCCCCTTACTTATTTACATGGTGACAACGATTTTACCAGACAGAAAGCAGGGGTAACTCTCCAACACTGGCAGAAAAAACAAACACTAGCTAGGATCCCCATCAGATTTTAATTGACGGCAGTGTTCTGTAGATTTGTCCTCAATTCCTGCCAGATGAAAAATGTTGTCACTAGGATAGAAAGTGAAGGAAAATCACTCTAATGCACCTGCATAGCAGTTAAAACCTGAGAGGGGTTCTAATTCCTCCAAAAAAATCAAATAAAGTTTTGACTGGAGATGCATTCTAAAGCTTTTTTTTAACCAACGTGCCGTTTGGGTTCTTTGTAGGTATTGTGAAAATGCTAAAAATTGCCTCAAATTTGTGCAGCAATAACACCTTGGGCAATGTGTGGGCCAAAACGCCGGCATTCTAACACCAATAACGTTATTGGTGGACAATGGATGCCTGGAACCTACACTGCATCCTGGTTTTTCCCTCCCCTGCCCCTCTCCATTAGCACTGGGGTCACATTAGAAGCATAAGGGAGAGAAATGGAGGGAATCTAGTCAGGAATTCTAGCCAGTACCAGTGTACATATACAGTGCCTTGAAAAAAGTATTCATACCCCTTGCCATTTTCCACATTTGTTGTCATGCTACAACCAAAAACGTTAATGCATTTTATTGGGATTTTATGCGAAAGACCAACAAAAAGCGGCACATAATTGTGAAGTGGAAGGAAAATTATAAATGTTTTTCAACATTCTTTACAAATCAATATCTGAAAAGCGTGGCATGCATTTGTATTCAGCCCCCTTTACTCTGATACCCCTAACTAAAATCTAGTGGAACCAACTGCCTTCAGAAGTCACCCAATTAGTAAATGGAGTCCACTGGTGTGTAATTTAATCTCAGTATAAATACAGCTGTTTGAAGCACTCAGAGGTTTGTTAGACAACCTTAGTGAACAAACAGCATCATGAAGGCCAAGGAACACACCAGATAGGTCAGGGATAAAGTTGTGGAGAAATATAAAGCAGGGTTAAATTATAAAAAAAATATCCCAAGCTTTGAACATCTCACTGAGCACCATTCAATGCACAATCCGAAAATGGAAAGAATATGGCACAACTGCAAACCTACCAAGATATGGCCATCCACCTAAACTGAAAGGCCAGGCAAGGAGAGCTTTCATCATCAGAGAAGCAGCCAAGAGGCCCTTAGAAACTCTGGAGGAGCTGCAGAGATCCACAGCTCAGGTGGGAGAATCTGTCCACACCTATTAGTCGTGCACTCCACAAATCTGGTCTTTATGAAAGAGTGGCAAGAAGAAAGCCATAAGAAGTCCCGTTTGCAGTTTGTGAGAAGCCTTGTGGGGGACACAGCAAACATGTGGAAGAAACTCTATGTGTGGCGGAAAATGAACACTGCACATCACCCTGAATACACCATCCCCACCATGAAACATGGTGGTGGCATCATCATGTTGTGGGGATACTTTTCTTCAGCAGGAACAGGGAAGCTGGTCATAGTTGATGGGGAGATGGATGGAACCAAATTCAGGGCAATCTTAGGAGAAAACCTGTTAGAGTCTGCTTAGAGTTAAGACTTGAGACTGGGTCTAAGGTTCATCTTCCAGCAGGACAACGACCCTAAACTTACAGCCAGAGCTACAATGGAATGGTTTAGTATATTCATGTGTTAGAATGGTCCAGTCAAAGTCCAGAGCTAAATCCAACTGAGAATATGTGGAAAGACTTGAAAATTGCTGTTCTCAGATGCTCTTCATTCAATCTGACAGAGCTGGAGCTATTTTGCAAAGAATGGGCAAAAATGTCACACTCTAGATGTGCAAAGCTGGTGGAGAAATAACCAAAAAGACTTGCAGTGAAAGCTGGTTCTACAAAGTATTGACTCAGGGGGGCTGAATACAAATGCACCCCACGCATTTCACATATTTGTAAAAAATGCTGAAAACCATTTAAATCACTTTTGTTCCACTTTACAATTATGTGCCACTTTGTGTTGGTCTATCACATAAAATGCCAATAAAATACATTAACCTTTTTGGTTGTAACATGACAAAATGTGGATAATTTTAAGGGGTATGAATACTTTTTTAGGCACTGTATGTGTATATAATATAATATATATATATATATATATATATATATATATATATATATATATATATATATATATATATATATATATACACACACACACACACACACTGTATATGTGCAGTGTACTCTATTTGTATACAGTATTTGCAGTATAAAAGTAAATCATCTTTAACCACTTCAATACAGGGCACTTATACACCTTCCTGCCCAGACCAATTTTCAGCTTTCAGCGCTGTCGCAGTTTGAATGACAATTGCGCAGTAATGCTACACTGTACCCAAATTATATTTTTATCAGTTTGTTCCCACAAATAGAGCTTTCTTTTGGTGGTATTTGATCACCTCTTCGGTTTTTATTTTTTTGCTAAACAAATAAAAAAAGACCGAAAATTTTGAAGAAATAAGTTTTGCTTTTGTTTCTGTTAAAAAAAAAATTGTAAATAAGTTTTCTTTCACTGACTGGCACTGATAAGGCGGCACTGACCGGCACTGATACGGCGGCACCGATGAGGTGGCACCAATGAGCGGGCACTGACGATGGGCACTCATGGGTGGCACTGGTGGGCACTGATAGGCGACACTGATGGACACTGATGGGCACTGACAGGTGGCACTGATACGAGCCACTGATAGGCATCCCTGGTGGCACTGGCAGTGGTAGGCATTGGAGTGGGCACAGACTGGCAGCTGCCTGGGCACAGACTGGCAGCTGCCTGGGCACAGACTGGCATTTCCCTGGGGTCTAGGGGGCATACCTGGTGGTCCAGTGTGGTGGCCATCCTGGTGGTCCTGGGCAGGATCTGAGGGGGGGCTGTGCTGATAAACAATCAGCACAGACACCCCCTGTCAGGAGAGCAGCCGTTCGGCTCTCCTCCACTCGCGTCTGTCAGACGCGAGTGAGAAAAAGGTGATCACCGGCTCTTCCTGTTTACACTGTGATCAGCAGTGATTGGACACGGCTAATCACATGGTAGAGAGTCTCCGTCAGAGACTCTTTACCTAGATCGGAGTTGCGGCGTGTCAGACTGACACACTGCAACAACGAACGCCGCGATGCGCGCCCCTGGAGACGCGCATCGGCTTAATATCCTGATCACGTCATATGATGTCCGGTCAGGATATTGAAACCACTTTGCCGCCGTCATTTTGCTATATGGCGAGCGGCAAGTGGTTAATGTTGAGTGGCCCACATGTGTGGATATACGGTGCGTTACGTAAAACTATTAGTTTTGTTATTTTACATTTTGGAATGAGGTGCCTCGAGATTGTGGATAATTTAAATAGGTGCCTTGACTGAAAAGAGTATACATTGCAAAAAATGGGTCCACAAGGTACCACATCCAAAATATAACCAAGATGAAAAACCGGTACCACTGGGGGGATAATATATAAAAGCCGAATAAGTTATTGATATCAATATGTTAGATTAAAATACTGCGATCACTTCTAAAACCAAATTACATTGCCTCTTATCATTGAGAGATGATATGGTAACTATGCAAAGAGGTTTCTTACAAAGGTGTTAGGTGTACCTTTTGGAAATGAATCCTATATACAATATTAAAGAGGCAATGTAATTGGTTTGGTTTTAAAAATGAATGTAGTATTTTAATCTGACATATTGAGATCAATAACAGAGTTCGATATTATCCCTGAGTGCCACCAGTAAAGGCCGTTAGAATTTTTTTGGCTGCTAGCACTGTTACGGGGGAGCAGGTCATATGCTCCTCAATATCTGGAAGTGCTGGGTGGTTTTGCCAGCTAAGATGGAGGAAAAAGTGGTAAAGGAGCGCAAACAATTGGCAAGGTGACTTTTTTTTTTTTAACTGTGGTCATACCTTAGATACTCATAAACCTGAAGAGGTACCCATGTCTGCCCTATACCCAACAAACCTATTTCTACACTGCTAAATTCAAATAAGAGCATGTTCACTCACAATAGTAGCATCAAAAAAAGAAAAAAAAAAAAGTGTTAGTGAGTCATCCATAAAAGGTATCCAATGGTCTCTATATTAACAAAATTCTGTAACCATACTTCCTCTTTCAGGAACTAGAGCTTATAAAAACTGGAGTAAAGTACAAAGGAATGGTTTGTCTCATGCCACCCAATCCAAATCTACAGGTTCATTTTCTGAGTGATGTCATAGTCTAATGCATCGCTTTGCTGACCTATTTTTATTTATGTTTTTCCTCGGAGAAAAGATCAAGTAAAGCATATACGAGGCTATTTCCATATTTACTTTTTATTACTGCTGTTAAAATCTTGTTAGTCACTGCCTTAACCAGCAATTTGTGGCAGAGAATACCATTGCACTATATCATTACTTACCTCAAAATGATTAACTTGTGCTTCAGAGGCCATCTATTCCCACGGTTCAGTGACAACATTCCTAGACTGTGTTCACATGTTAGAAATGCAGAATTAGGCTGTAACTGCACTTCAACGTGGGAGTAGAATATCTACCCAAACAACATTAGTATTTAAAAGTTGAACTCCGGCCAGAAACAATATTTGGACATTTGCATTGTAAAAATAAATTAGCACCAATGAAGCGTGCACTATGTGTGTAAGCTGCAGAGTTCTGATAACTCTTACTTTCATTCTGCCCGTACGGTACAGTAAGCATGGAACATCCAGTGATGAAATTTACACTCGATCATCTGTGTACTTCAGCTGAGAGTGTCTCTGCAGATCGTCCATTCAGTAAAGGTCTTGCATTGTTTTCACAGAATGCAAGGTGCTCTGTCATTGAAGGAGGGGATAGTTCCACTACACCTCCTCCATTTGCAATCGGTTGAGCTGTGATTTTTAGTGATCCCCGATCGCTCCCCTTAAGCTGCAGAGGCAGCCAGATAATGTTGTTTACATGCCGCAGCCACGATACCTCCTTGTGTGTTCGTTAGGCAGTACCATCATCGAACATGACCCATTCAACTGACTAAGGGCTGCACTAGAACATGTGTTGTGGCCTAATTGTGCAGGATATACAGGGTTAATACAGGGGGTGAAGAGAGAAATTGTCTGCTCACCGTCTGTCAAACGCCTCTGAAAAGGCGGGTGGCAAGGGCTGTTGCACATCTAAACTTAACCTAGGAGTTTTACAGAAGACTACAGCCTACACACACTTCATTAAAGTTAATTTATTCTTATAGTGCACATGTCCAAATATTTTTGGCTGGAGTTCACCTTTAAAATCAGTGCAAAAGCTATGATATTAGGCAAATGTAGGATATTATAGTAACCAATCAAAAACCATTTTGCCCTGACCCAATTGCAGTAAAGTGGTATCTACTAAAAGTTGACACACTACTTTATTACCAGGTGGAAACTTGAGTTAGATTTTAAAGTGGGCCTTCAGGCCAAGTTCACACTTACTAAATGCTGATAGTAACTCAAACTAACACGCCTATAGCATTAACTCACTTTTAAATTGAGCGTTAAAAAATGCACCCAGGCGCCCTCCAAGTGATTTTTTTTTTCCTACCTCGCTGATATTCCACTTCACTAATGTTTTGTTTACACTTGCGAAATGCTACAGACGCGTTTATGGCACCTTACCATAGACTTGAATAGAAAAGAGCGGATGAGCTTCAACTCCTCCCAGACTGGACATGAAAATTCCTTTGCTGCGCAACGACACGCAGTGACGCAAACGCAGCTCTGTCCGCCATCCATATTATCCATTGGAGGCTACTTTACTAGGCGTTTGAGAAACAAAACAGCCAGGAAATTAGCATTTTCTCAAGGAGGTCAGTACACATTTCCTTTACCAAAGTCTAATGTTCACATATAAGAGTAGGACATTTAAATATATCACAGGGAATGCACTACAACATGCAAACAGAGCAAACTACAATCTAAGTTTCAGTCTCCTAAACAGCCAGTGCAAACAGCAGCCTTGTCCTACATTTGGGAAAACAAAAACGACAAAGACAATCACAACGGGATCTACAGGCGCAAAATACATTACTTCAAGGGGAAACACTTGCAGCAGTTGACGTCCGGTGAGGTGACGGCAGAAGGTACATTTTTATATCCTTCATACATCTCATCAGTATCTCTAAAGCAGCAAGCTGGGATATGCCTCAACCAGACCAAACCAAGGTCAGCACATAGTCTAAGCTTAGTCTTGGGTGAGGTCAGCTACTGGAATGCAATTCACACTTTTGGTGGAGTCGTTTTATCTCCCAGGAACAAGTTAATAACTGACCATTGTAGTGACTTATGGGAAGTGACAAAGTGAGGTCGGTCCACAGCTAATGAAAAATGTACAAAGCTACCCAAATAATAGAAATTTACAG
Organism: Lithobates septentrionalis; assembly: GCA_037952835.1. Taxonomy (NCBI): domain Eukaryota; kingdom Metazoa; phylum Chordata; class Amphibia; order Anura; family Ranidae; genus Lithobates; species Lithobates septentrionalis. Next base: position 95,437 of record JBBDGP010003549.1, on the reverse strand, counting down.
TAGGCCACATAACATGTAAATCAAATCTAATTAAAGAGCTTTCTGTTTGTTTCGGAATCATTTGATTGTCACAAGATTTAAATTAAACCCCATTGAAGTCCAATGAAAATACTGCATGAACACAACATGTAAGTTATGAATCAGTTACGAACATATCCAACTTTCATCTTTGAGAGCCTTAGATTATTTGCTGGAATAGTCTGAGCCCTGTTCACAGCCTGACTGTTGCATGAACAAATTAGGATTGTTCGTATCATATGATCACACAATGGGAGTGATTTACAGCGCCTGGAGCAATGAAAAGCGCCTATAAAGTAAAGTTCATTTACAAATAAGATTTTTATTCTCAAATGATTGGCTGCTATAGGCAGCCACTTCAGCTTGTATCCAGTTGATATATCAGTCAACCTCCCTTAAAAAGGGAGCGCCAACATTTTTGTTATACTGGCGCATGTTCAAATCTGCCGAAGGACCATGCCTGGCCTTCAAGCCCTGGCAGAGCCCTCTGGCACATCCAAGTATGTGCAGATCTCCTGTGTATGTGCAGACGCAGCAACATTTTGGAACTTTTATAACAGGCTTTCTTTGCACATGCGTAGGAGAGGAAGGGTGGGGGAGAAAGTTATTTTAGAATGAAGGTCCACTTTAATAAACACACTCTTACTCAAATCAGAGCTGGTGGTGTCATAAGGAGGCATTACGATGCCAATGGCATCGAAAATTAATTATGTACCGCCCCCAAGAGAACACATTTAATTCAGTTCCGGGTGTGAAGCTACCAACCTTCCTGATTTTTGCACCTCTATAAATTTCTATCACCGCCCAATTCCAAAGGGGTATCGGGGCTTTGAAGCAAACCTGCCATTGTGGACATCATGATCAGTGCTAGTTGACAGGCTTTCTCTGGCTTCAATAATTCTGTGTCACTGATCTGGAACAATATACAGACAAGGAATTTTCTGATATGCATGTTTTTACTGTGTCACAGACAAGTACTAAAGATATTCAGTTAGCATTCACAGTCAAGCAAAATAGCCTTGAGGAGGTCAGCTTTTTTTTTTTAGCTCCTTCCTTCCTTCCTCTAGTACAGGGGTCTCCAAAATTTCTAAACAAAGGGACAGTATACTGTCCTTCAGACTTTAGGGGGGGGGGGGGGGACTGACCATTGGAAATAGAAAATGTCCTGGCATCAGTGGGAGTAAACAATGCCCCATATTTGGTATCAGTGAAAGGAATTGTGGTCCATCGTTGGTGTCATTGAGTGGGAAGAATTATGCATCGTTGGTGTCTCAAGGAGGAACTGTGCCCTTTTGTTGCTGTCATTGGGAGGAATTGTGCCCCTTCTTTGGTGTCAGTGAGGAATTGTGCCCCATCGTTGGGTTTATTGAGTGCGAAGAATCATGCCCCATCGTTGGTGTCACAACATGAACAGTGTCCCATTATTGGTGTCTTTGTAAGGAACTGTGCCCCATCCTTGGTGTCTTTGGGAGGAACTGTGCCCCATCTTTGGGGTCTTTGGAAGGAATTGTGCCCTTTCTTTGGCGTCAGTGGGGGGGAATAATGCCTCATATTGTTGGTGTTAAAAGGAATTATTATTGCCCCAAAGGCCAGACAAAAGCGAGCAAAGGGTCACATCTGGCTCCCAGGCCACAGTTTGGAGACTACTACTCTAGTACATGTTTACATTCACCTTCTGATGGTAACACTGGCAGTTGTTTCCCTGGCAGTCTCTAGGGGAGGGAAAAAGGAAACCAAAGTGAAAATGCTCATACATTATTTTTGAAAGGTCTTCTGCTATTTTGGGCATCTTCAAGCATTTTCATGTGTCGCTGTACTTTTAGTCTCAAGTTCTTACAGCACCATCCCAGGCAAGGAAAATTCCATTACTGGACAAAATTTCATTGCTATACATCTTCTTTATAAAAAACAGCACGGCCATTCTCTTGTGGACCGTGTTGGCTGTGGCTTCTGGAGTACTTTAAACTTTGATAGAATAGGGACGGCTTATAACCCCGGTCCGATTTTTTCCCCATTTCCCCTAACTTCCTGTCCTGTAGACGCAACAGAGTGTGAGGGAAAATTTCTCCAAAGCGTGGAAAATCTTCTTGAACAGATGTCACCAGACCAAGTATCCTCATTGGAAGAGTTCCCAGCTATTCCTGTTCTGATGACCATTAAAATTTGGTATTTTTCCCTTCACTTTCAGTCCAAGTAGCAATGTTGATCAGGGCAAATACAGAGAGAGTGAATCTCCATAACAGATGATCCTGTTAGGATCATCTGATTTTGAGTGATCCTGAGCTGGCATGCTTGCCTGGTTACTGTGCATGCATAATATAATACTATATCCGGGGCACTATACAGTATGCATAACAGAAATCAAAAGCTGGGTAGTCTGCAGCTAAGCCATAGAAAGGGTGCCCACCTGTAATATATATAGTGCCCCTGGAGTCTGAAGTGGTTAGAATTTAAGCCAGAACAAGCTCTAAACTTGTTACAGTGTTTAGCTGGCAGAAAGATTAGATGTGCACACCTAGTCTGTTATTAGGATATGCAGATTCCTAATTTGCGGAGACAATGACAGCTCAATGACTCACACAGAGTTTCATTTCTGCCCCCTCATTTTTCATTGTACAAGATGAGCTTTTAACATATTTATGATGGGGCCTTCTGGAAAATGTAAAGGAATTATGGTAATAAGCATTATACAAGTAGGAGTCAATGAACCGTGATTAAATAGCCAATTGAAAGGGTCTCACCTTCAGGTCTAATAGAAAAGCAGTTCTATAGTTGTTCCTTTTTATTTTCTCTTGCTAAATTTTCAGATATGTTTTCTTAATCCACATTACTTTTAATATAAAAGCACATTTTTAAGACCCCATTTACAATTGTGAGTGGTTTGTACACTTGCGGGAGGAAGCCTCGTTGAACACTAGAAGGCTGACTGCTCTTGCAGCTCTCCACAACCGCAGCCAGCCTCCCATTAGTATCAGTGGGGTTTCTGCCCCTGCAGCTATTCGCAGGAAACCCCCACTGGGTCTCCTGCATGTAAACCGCTAATGGCCCCATTTACAAGTATGAATGGGGAAAATGTACATATAAACCGTGTTCACATTTTCTACAGCTTAGGGCAGATTTCCTTAACCGTGACCCTGATTCCATGTTTAATAAAAAAATAAAAAAAAAATAAAAAAAATGAAAGAAAGAATAGTTGCAAGGAAAAGAAGTTAAAAGAAAACAGAGGCCAACACTTCTGATCTCCTTATAAAAAAATGATAGTTGCATTACTGTTTCGGACCACAGTAATTTCTAAATCAATGACCACAAACAAGCATGCAGAAAAAGAAGTCAGAGTATAGTCAGAATTCCAGGTCTGCATGTTCAGTCAATGAATGAAAAAGGATTGAAATGTTTGGGTTAACATTACTGCGAGGCAACCGCCATTTTCAGAAATGGAGGTCATACAGGTTATCTTGAGGGTGCTGAATGGTTCCTCCTATAAAACAAGCAGTTAACTGGAGTTTAATTTTTAACAAATATTTGCTGTAAAATTAATTGTAAGTTAAGAAAAGTGCTGGCAACCTAAAAAAACAAAAAACAAGAAAGAAGAAAATGTCATAGCTTTGCATCTGAAGATCCTGTACAGGATATGTTGGGCCATCAGCAAGAGTTATACCAGCATTGTTGTCTATCCAAACTGCAGCTTTTATGTAGATGACAACATAAGTGTATATTAACCACTTGCTGACCGGGCCATAGCCGAAAGACAGCTACAGCGCGGTCGGCTTATTCTGGGTGGACGTCCTCCCAGAATGTTGCTCCCGCGCGCCCCCTAGGGCGCACACCCGGGAACATCCGTGACCGCCGGGTCCGGAGGACCCGGCGCATCATGGTAAATAGCCGCTGTTAGCGGCTGTTTACCACGTGATCGTTCTGTCAAATGACGGAGCGATCACTTGTAAACAAACCGGCATCACGTTATGACGCCGGTTCCTCCCTCCCCTCTCTGTACCGATCGGTACAGTGTGAGGAGAGAGGGGGAGAGATTGCAGCAGCGCTGTGGGCTGGATGTGAAGTGCCCACAGCGCTGCTCAGTGCCAATACTCTGCAATACTCTGCAACTGAAACAAAGAATTTTTATTTTTTTTTTTACAGAATTTTCAGTCTTTTTTGATTTATAGCGAAAAAAATAAAAAGCCCAGGGGTGATTAAATACCACCAAAATAAAGCTCCATTTGTGTGAAAAAAAGGACACAGATTTCATATGGGTACAGTATTGCATGACTGAATAATTGTCATTCAAATGTGAGAGCACTAAAAACTGAAAATTGGTCTGGTTAGGAAGGGGGTTTAAGTGCCCAGTGGTCAAGTGATTAAAGGGGTTTTCCACCTTCAGCTAAAGCTTAAGAAATGCTCACTCTTTGTAACAGGTATGAATCAGTGGAATTGATGTATTGCCTTATCCATCTGCAAATGCAAAATGCTGAATACTTTGCTGCTGGGTCCTGGTGTCTTGTTCATCTTTGGATATAAAAAGAGTAACTCCACTTTTATCGAAGGAAAAAAAAAAGAAGAAGAACATTCCCCTCTAGATTATCTATGTACATTACAGAGATTTTAACAAACCTTGTTGCAGATTCCTACTTTTTGTTATTCTGAAGAAATATGTTGTTTGTTGATTTTATAAATATCTATCAGCCACTGCACTTGCAGAGTTCTAATAAGGAAAGTGTTAGGGGCTGCGTTCATTTAGGCATGATTTCCATTTGAGTGCATCTCACCAAGAATTACATTTTTGTTGCAGGGGATGCTCAACATCTAACTTGCATATCAGTACAAATCAGGGAGCTAATCACACAAGCAGAAAATGACATATCTGGGGTACTATAATGGCTGATGAACACAACAGTCTCACATGGTTAGTAGAGGAGAGAGGTTTTACATAACTAGTTGCCACAATCAAATCTGCTATACAGACATCCATTCCCCCGGGGTCATCCAAAAACAGTCCAGTCTCAGACAAATCCATTTTCAATGTTCTGGCAATGTGTCTAGCTGACCAATGACTATGCAGGTATATAGAATGATTCACTGGAATCAAATAACCGCTCTAAAGCATTATAAAATACAATGCACATTTTACGATAAATAAGAAAATCAAAGGAAATTTGTACGGAGATTTTGCCTTTGCTGAACTCTTTGGAAAATGCTAGTTGCCTGGCTCACTGTAGCATTAATACTTTCTGAGCCAATGAAAAGGTCAAACCTGCAGGTTAGAGGACCAGTTGCGACTCCCAATCTGCATACATGTTCTGGGTAATTTCCTTAGTACTGAAGTATTTATCAGTCAAATAATTAGCACTTTTTAAACGCAAAGTTCACGGACAGCAGCCCACATATTTCTCAGTACCGGTTTCTTTTAAACCTGACTTTGGATAGATTGATTGTCAATGGAGGACATAACAATAAGATTTCAGATTACAAAGAAGAATGACAGCAATGTCAAAGGGCAGGCTCTGGATCAATCCAGCCGCCACAATTTCATCATATGGTTGATGCTTTTCATTTAGAATAATGGACTTATTCAATGAGTCAGTGCAATGGTCATTGGCAATAACTCATAGGAGTCAGATTTTTGTATAGCATAGTTCGATCAGTGAAAGAATTAGCAATTGATTGTTACGGGTCACTTACTTACACTACTGGACAATTTCCTTAAAAGGTGAGCTCCACAATACATCATTGCAAAAAAGGCAGCAGGAGGTAAGAGTAATGTGTTAATTACAATTACCCCAATGCTGTCCTTAGCGGGACACAGCTCTTCATTTGGTTAGCTAAATGCTCCCAGTCTGCACTCTTTACTTCTGTTCCTTGCTTGTTTTTTTGTTTTGTTTTTTAAATAAATTAGCCACGGCATCTACGCCACAATTAGTTCCACACAAAAATCATATTCTTCATTCACTAGTTATTCTCTCAACCAAACTGTCCAATGGCTGGTGTCATAACTGATCACATGTGCAGCATCATGACAGTTGAAGATCAAATGGAGGCCAAGATGGCAGCTTCCTTGGCTGAAAAGGATAGGAGGGTTTAATTCCACTTTAAAGTATATGTAAACACTCACCTTGTAAAACAACCATATCGGTATACACACACACACACACACACACACACACACACACACCCCTCAGCAGAGGAAGAGATACAGTAGTACACCGATCTATCATTATAAATACCCTTTCTTTATACTGTAGGTGATCACATGACCTCTGTTCTCAGCTGCATAAGGGATTTACAGAACAGGTGGTGGAGATCGCAGGGGCCGTGTCAGCAGAGGGAGAGATAAGGTAGTACACTGATCTTGCCAGTGAATGGCTGTGCAGAGGGGCGAGTCAGCACAAGTCTTGGCCAGTGAAGGACAGGCTGTTCTCCTAGCAGAGCCAGAACACTGACTACACTGGGAAGGATGTGCTTCTATGCCTAGTGTGGTCAGTTTGAAATAGGAAAGCAGGGGAACTGGCAGAATCACCAGCTATTTTAAACAAAAGGAAGAAATACAAAGAACAGGATACTTTTTAAACACAAGCACAGGGTACAACATATATATTTTAGGAATATGAATTTTGGAGTAACATACTATTTAACTTACTAATGAAAGACAAAAAGCATACCATTGGCTCTATGTAGTGGTTACGTAGTGAAAAGATGCATATACAGGTCAGTGTTTATCATAAGGCACTTGTCGCATGGGCGGGAGGGCAGCACCAAACCTAAAATGTATTTCATTTAATTTTCCTTATTAAATTTTCCCTTTGTAGGATATTGGAATATTTCTGGCTAAATTCAGCATTGTTATGAAGGGGGGGAGGGGGGGGGGGGGTCAAGAGTAATTGAAAGGACTCAAAAGGCTCTTTTATAGAAAAGAGAACAATAAAAAAAAAAACTGCATGCTACCCCCAATAGCATATTCTAGCAGTCGGATCTAATGCCCAAAAACATAGGCCGTGCACACAGCGTGGGGCAGTGTTCATTTTGTCGACTAAAATATGACTAAAACTAAGACGATTGAGATGACTAAAATATGACTAAAACTAAAATGGCATTTTAGTCAAAAGACTAAAATGGGACTAAAACTAAAATGCCATTTTAGTCAAAAGACCAAGACTAAAACTGAATTGAAATTTGATGTAAAAATTAACACTGGTCTGCACTGCATGTTCATACCTTAATTCCATAAATAAGAACATATTAGATTTTTCCCTCCAGCAGTATATAATGAGTTTGGAAATTGTAGAGAAATGCTTAAATAATGCATTACAATTTAACTACACCCATTAGATTTTAGAGGACTAAATCGAGTTTTAGTCAACTAAATTTATTTTAGTCGACTAAAATGTACTGGAGATTTTAGTCGACTAAAATGTCCTGGAGAACTAAGTCCTAAGACTAAAACTAAATTGAAATTTGCTGCCAAAATTAACACTGGTGTGGGGTCCGGGTACATACAGCTCAAAAGGTTTTACCAAGGTTGCACAGGTCCGAATGCACTGCTCATTGGTGCGGTAATAAAAGTGTGAGTAAATGGAAGATTTGATAGAAGAATCCAAAGTTATAATAATAAACTAGTTAATTTAAGAGTGATTTCTCTGTAGGGGAGAAGAGGTCCATCACTCTAAGCCAACAGCGATTTCTCCGTAGGGGAGAAGAGGTCCATCACCGTAAGCCAACAGTGATTTCTCTGTAAGGGAGAAGAGGTCCATCACCCTAAGCCATGAGTGATTTCTCTTTAATGGAGAAGAGGTCCATTACCCGAAGCCAAGAGTGATTTCACTGTAAGTGAGAAGAGGTCCATCGCCCTAAGCCATGAGTGATTTCTCTGTAAGGGAGAAGAGGTCCATTACCCTAAGCCATGAGTGATTTCTCTGTAAGGGAGAAGAGGTCCATCACCGTAAGCCAACAGTGATTTCTCTGTAAGGGAGAAGAGGTCCATCACCCCAAGCCAAGAGTGATTTCTCTGTAAGGGAGAAGAGATCCATCACCCTAGGAAAAAAACACTGAGGACTCACATAGCGGGGTAGGGTTATATAGGGGGATTCCCAGGGGCATGTTCTCAAAAGCTTGCCATTGTCCAATGACCTGAAGGTAGCAGCCTAAAGTCCATGGCATGAGAACATTCAGCCTGGGTCCTGTACTGTACAATTAAGATAAAGCTACAGTTGAAAGAAGTTTGAGTTATGGTTATAGGGCAATTATTAACCGGCGTACGAACGAGGACATCATAAAATATTAGAGAACATGCCATTTTGCAATAACCATAAATATTCGTAGTATAACACCTGTTTTTTGTAACCATAAACCGCCTTTTTCTGCATTTGTTTGCAGTGATGGTAGAAGAGGTGGGATTGTGTAGAATTTACACTGTGGCCATGATATCGGAGATGCTGAAAAAGGCTGGAGGGTTACTGAGGACAGTGAGCTGGAAAATGAAGGTTAAAAGTTTATTCCATGAACTGATGCCCTCGCTTCCTTGACAACTTCTGTCCACAGTTGTGGCCTCTAGTAATATACTGACTATGCTGACAGTTCATCTATTACTTTTAACTGATAGGCATACTTTATGCTAAAGTGGACCTTCACCCATATTTTCAGCTTATACTTTTTATAATGCCCAGCTGTAGTACAATAAATGGATAGTATCAACATTTTAGATTATTCATAAGCAACTTATTTTCTTTTCATTTGCCGGGATTTCTCGTCCCGGCCACCTAGGCGAGTACGTCATTCAGTGATCCCGTGGATGCCTGGGATATGGATGTCATCGTATCACAGGAGTCTTCGGGTAGCCCAATCATCTAATCTTGCGGTATTTCCAGATACACTGTGCACTAACCACCGTCACAAATGTCCAGTAACCAGGATATTGACAAGTAAAGATTAGAATTACAATATTGACCATATCCAAATTAAATACAATGATTTGTAAGGATCACACGGATGTGTTTATTGAGTTTTTGAGTAGGAGACTGTAGCTTCTCTTTAAGATCAATGTCAGAAGGGAGGTTGCCACAGGACCAATTAAAACCTTCCTATGGGGCCCCATGATCTGTAGTTATGCCCCTGTCTAGCATTAATAAAACAAAAAACACAACAAAGACATTCAAATGCACAGAAAAAGGTATAGAAGATTACACCCAGTATATATTAATGAATACAACCAAGTACATATTTTGATATATTATGGCAAATTGAAGGTAACTTTCTTATTCAAATTGCATTTGTAATTGCATACGGTTTAATATTTCCATCAGTGAATTTCATATAAATATCTGTCTACTCTCCCTCTATTGGCTGTATATCAGGCACAGCAGCCAGCACCTTTGCTGAACAACTATTGGGATAAAACAAAGTACTCAGTAATGCCGCGTACACACGGTCCTACTTTTCGTCTACAAAAGTCCAACAGACGCTGATGGACTAAAGCTGGCTGGTAATCCGATCGTGTGTGGGCTTCTCCGGACTTTCAACTGACTTTTTTAGCCTCAAATCCGACGTACTTTAGATTTGAAACATGTTTTAAAACTTTACTTCGTAACTACGACGGACCCCGAAATCCGCTCGTCTGTGTGCTAGTCCGACGGACAAAAAGCCACGCTAGGGCACCTATTGGCTACTGGCTATGAACTTCCTTATTTTAGTCCGGTGTACGTCATCACGTACGAATCCGTTAGACTTTTGTGTGGTCGTGTGTAGGCAAGTCCGTTCGTTAGAAAGTAGGCCGCAAGTCCGCCGCAAGTCCACCGAAAGTCTGCCGGAAGTCTGTCGGACAGGCTGTCCGACTTTTGTAGACGAAAAGTACGACCGTGTGTACGCGGCATTAGCCACTAGAGTTTTCAATAGTCTTAAGCGGGAGGAACAATAAAGCACTATTCCAGTGCTGCATTCAACTGTGGGGGGCACAGCATGTGCTGCAGTGAATAAAGCTACTGCCAATGTATGCAATTAAAAACTACAAACACCTTAAAAAAAGAAAAAAAGTAAAAAACAAAAAACAAAAAACTGATAAATGAAGAGGAGATCCTAAAACTACTGCTTCAGAAAACAGCAAAAATCCAAGCAAGATGCATGTTCTAAAACAAGTCCCTTAACTTTGTTTCCCCATTTACATCAGAGGCTTGCCACGTTATTACAATGGAAAACAATAGAATAGTCTATGTACAGGCAGAGCTGTGTGCTATGTGGACATGCATTACCAATCTGTACACAATGCAAACACATAGCCATTTATCAATATATACATATTAAAACCAGCACACGTCAGACACAGGAAGCCCACGGCATGGCCAAGCTTCACAGGTATTCCTATGGCCTGCATTTATCTAGTGACGCAGAAAAATCCATTCACCAAATCCATCGAAAAGTTACAACATGAGCAGTTAATAGCACACATTTATCTGATGACAACCTTCTCTTGGATGATGCTGCCGGCTGTCCACATAATGTCAATGTCTCTGTTAGTCACACTATTCGTCAGACATAAATCTCCTCCATAATGAAATCATTTGCACAAACAAAATGTATCACATTTAAAGTGGACCTAGCATCAGGTATGTTTGTATGCATGCAAAAAATTTACATTTACTGGTGTTTATTTCTTCTCAGAAATCACAGTTCTCCCACCAATGCCATGAGCTGCATTTCTTTCCCCCCAGAAGTACAGCGACTTATTTGTTCAGGCATCATCCAGTGTCTGCATCTAAATTGTGTAAATCCTGGTACCTGTGCAGTTTATAGGGATGTTTACAAATGTCTAAGGCCCCTCACATGGGGTGGATTCTGTTCTAATCAGCAGCGGATCAGCTCAGATTCCCTTCTGATCGGAGCGGATGGATGACCATGGAGTGAGATGTGTTCCTAGAGGATCTAGCACCCACTGTGGGAGAAGAACCAACTGGAGGACGAACGGGAGACGCTATTATTTTCCAGGTGGTCAAAAGGTGTGTGCAAATAATTGCAACCATTCAGCATACACAGAGCAAGAACAGGACGAAGGTGGCCACAGCGGTCCATGGTTGTTTGGATGTAACTGGACATTCAACGATTACCCACAGCAGGGGTAGGCAACCTTGCAATGTCTCATGGGACTTGTAGTTTCACCACAGCTGGAGGGCCGAGGTTGCCTATCCCTAGCCTACAGTATAGTTAGGAACAATGGACTACCCCTGGACGCAAACAGACTGCATCCAGGGACAAACATGTTCCTAACAGAAGGATGTCCAAACAGCTGTCATTGCTTTGTAGAGGATGAACGGCCGCAGCTATTCCAAAACACCAGTCATTCTGGCCGCCAGAATCTGCACTACAGCCCTGTATATAAAAGGTGAAAGGAGCATAACAAAAAAAGATAGCTATACATTTTATATATTTTATTTTAATTTTTTTTTTTTTAAATACGCTATTGCTATATACTGTGACCTGTCAAGATTGTAGTCATGCAGTCTTGTAAAGATATCCACTAACGTTGCCCAAGGTTTGGAGATGTCTGAATGTTGTCAATAGAAGCATGTGGATAGAAAAGACATGTTAACCGGACATTACAGAAATGTTGTCTTCCCTCATCGTAGTGTTGATGTAGCACTGATTTAGGTACGAGTGTTTCAGTTATGTTGTCTTAAGACACTGAAAGACAAGGCTACCAACACAGAAGCCTTTTTTTTTACTGCTTCAATAGCGGCCACTTTCACCCCCTTCCTGCCCAGGCCAATTTTCAGCTTTCAGCGCTGTCCCACTTTGAATGACAATTGCACGGTCATGCAACTCTGTACCCAAAATTATATTTTTATCATTTTCTTCCTATTAATAGAGTTTTCTTTTGGTGGTATTTAATCACCACTGGGTTTTTTATTTTTTTGCTAAAAAAGCAGAAAAAGACTGAACATTTTGAAAAGGTATTAGTTTCCGTCATTAAATTTTGTAAATAAGTAATTTTTCTCCTTTACTGACGTGTGCTGATGAGGCGACACTGATGATGGGGCACACTGATGGGTACTGATAGGTGGCACTGATGAGCACTGACTGGCATCACTGATAGGCATTGGTTGGTGTCACCGATGGACACTGCTGAGGTTACATTGATAATCAGGGCACCGACTGTCAGTGTGAGAAGCCCAAAAACGGCACGTCTGTGTTTACATGTGATCGGCTGTGATTGGACACAGCCAATCACATAGTTAAAGAGCCGCGTCATCGGCTCTTTACCCAGATCGGGGTTGCGCTGTGTCCTAGAAACATGGCGTGACCGCAAACACCACATGCCCCCCGTGAGAGCGGTGACACTGAAGTGACGACATATGATGGTGCCCCAGGATGAGAGGGGATCCCATTTTACTATACGGTGGACTGGAGGTACTAGACTTGATTGTAAACCCTCACCTTGTAAAACAGCCCATTCAGTTTAAAATAGAAATGAAAGACAAAACATTTGTGCTTTTGCATAAGTGATCACATTCCCTTGGTTCTCAGCTGCATAAATGCAGGGGGAAGAGAAACAGCAGCCTAGCTATAGAACCTACCACGCTGTGCACTCTTGCTTAGCGTGGTCAGTTTTTGATAGGAAAGGAGAGAGACACCAGGGATTTCATACAAAGAAGGCAATACAAAGAACAGGAGACTTTTGGCAATGCAGAAAGTCTTCCTCTCAGAAAGTGGAAGCAGATATTTTTTTTCTCTAGGAAGATGATATCACAGGGTCCCAAAAATCAAGGATTACAAAAAAAAGTGAGCTATATAGATTTAAAGTGGTTCTAAAAGCTCCCCCATCCTTATCTGAGCTCCCTCCAATCCAGCGATGTGCACGTCAGCCTTGGCTGTCCCGGGACTCTCCCTCCTCATTGGCTGAGGCAGCAGCGGAAGCCCATTGGCTCCCACTGCTGCCAGTCAGTGAGCCAATGAGGAGAGATTGAGGGGGCAGGGCTGAGCCACTGCTCTGGGTGTCTTATGGACGCAAAGAGCAGCGGCTCGGGAGCAAGCCCCCAGGGCAAGCTGCTTGATGGGAAGGAGCCAGGAGCGTTGGCTGGGGACCCAAAAAGAAGAAGATTGGTGCTACTCTGTGCAAAACCACTGCACAGAGCAGGTAAGTATAACGTGTTTGTTATTGAAAACAAACAAAAAAAAGTTGTAGTGCGTTTTTATAGCTGCTGGGGGGGAGGATTCTATAAATGATAACTTTGCAGAATCCTGGAGTTCAGCTTTAAAGCAACACCAAACAATAGCCTTATTCTCCAAAAAAAATCCATATACATCCCCTACTCTATGATCCTATAATGTATTTTTCATCCAACTGTTTTACTGTGTTTTTCCGTCTCCTTGACAGAAAAACATAATATAAAATATATTTTTACTCCAAAAGCATTTTATTAAAATATATATAAAGATAGTTTTCTGTTTAGGATACATTAATAATTTAGTTTATTCAGCATAAAATGGAGCTTAGTTATGTAGCATGATGCTGTATATTCTGCAATATTTAAACTTTTGGTAAACTCATTTAATGAATCCAAGCTCTGCAAAGCTGGCATAACATGCATTGCATTGATGCATTCACATAATTTCAGTAATCATGAGACAAAACAAAGTTCAGAAATATTCCTTTATCCCATTGTTTTGCAAATCTATGTACACTACAAACTGTATGATTGAATAGGCTCTGATATCGCTGTTTTACTAACCTGACAACTTATTATTCTAAATAGGAAACCTTCATTTTGTTTGCAAATACTAAAGATTCTAGCTACCAGCAAGAATAAGTCCTTACATTTTAAGAGCACCTGTCATTTCAGATCCATCATGGCAGCGCCTGTTAGCGGGCATCCACTCACCTGCTGCCACCATGTCCCTCACCTTGTTCTGTGACTTCCGCATCACCAGCCGTCCCATTAAAATGAATGGGACAGTTGGCGAGTTAACAGTGTGTCAGAGGAGGAGCCGTTGCGGGACAGAGATGACAGTTGAACGTTGATTTAAATCAAGCCTTTTTACTAGCGATTTAAATCAAATCCACCCTGGTTAAAACTGATTTTTCTATCTGTGCCCGTTAACTGGATGAACGAATGATCCAAATGAGATTTACAAATGATTTTTTGGCTACTGTATGACCAGCATTAGTCAGATCACAGCAGCAAAACAAGAAATTTGGAGATTTGGAGGCAGCTGAGAGCAATAGAAGGCACTTTTTGAGTTAAAAATATATACTTCTTTTACAGCAGAGTTTAGTGTCACTTTAACCACTTACGGACCGCCGCACTCCGATATACGTCCTAACTTTGAAGAGGAATATCTTTGTTATGGCAGCAGCTAGCTATCATAACCATGGTATCCTCTTCTTCAGTTGGCGGTCCGCTTTCCGATAAGAGTGATCTCTGCGGCGGATTCGCTATGAGATCACTTTTATCGGTGGCGGGAGAGGCCCCCCCCTCCTGCCACACTCGGGTGCCCTCAGCCACTTAACGAGCCGTCGGCAGCGGTGGAGGCGATCGGATGTTTCCCCTTGCTTGACATGAAGAGTGAGGGGGAAGATGGCCCCCACTTTTTAAATTACGATTTTTATATATATATATATATATATATATATATATATATATATATATATATATATATATATATATATATATATATATATATATATATATATATATATATATAGCATTTTAGTGACCCCAGATTTTACGGACCCCAGATCTCATATTTAAGAGGACCTGTCATGCTTTTTTTTTTTACAAGGGATGTTTACATTCCTTGTAATAGGAATAAAAGTCACACAATTTGCAGTGTAAAAATAAAAAAAAAAAGTTAAAATAAGAAGAAAAAAAAAAAAAGAAAATTTAAAACACGCCCCATCGCAAGCAGAAGACCTCCTCTGTAACTCAAAACATGCAACCTGTAGAATTTTTTTTAAACGCCGCCTATGGAGATTTTTAAGGTTGTTGCCATTCCACGGGTGGGCGCAATTTTCAAGCGTGACATGTTGGGTATCAATTTACTCGGTGTAACATTATCTTTCACAATATAAAAAAAAAAAAAAAAATGGGCTAATGCCATTTTTTTAATTAAAAAAAGTGTATTTTTTTTTTCCAAAAAAAGTGTGCTTGTAAGACCGCTGTGCAAATACGGTGAAAGAAAGTATTGCAACGACCGCCATTTTATTCTCTAGGGTGTTAAAAAAAAATGTATCATGTTTGGGGGTTCTAAGTAATTTTCTAGCAAAAAAAACATGTTTTTAACTTAAACAACAAATCTCAAAAAGAGGCTCTGTTCTTAAGTGGTTAAAAACAGCAAAATGTAAAGTACAAGGATCCACGTTTTTCCAGTTCTTTAGAACTATTACGACTGCTCCAAAGTGGCGGATTGTAAACCTTTCCTGCGTAGCATGCTAGGAATAGAACCACCTGTAGACGCAGCAATAATATCTCACCATGGCCATCTACGTCGGGTCCTGTGCACACACATCGCACCCATCTGGTCCACAACAGTTTAAAGTGATAAGATAAAGGCGAGTTATACTGGAAAGTTATTAAACAACAAACAATCGGCTATTCAAAGCATATAAAATGCATTAGGAAATCTCCCATCCTCTGGCTGTTAAACCTATTCTATACCCTCTAAGGAGAAGCAGCGTTATTCAATCGTTCTCTTCCCATCCAAGCTGGCAGCACTGAACTGTAACATATGTACAATAAAGACAGGATGCACAAACAGTAAAAAGACATCTTACATGCAGACCAAAAACAAAGAAAACAGCACCCTCTTCCCTACAACTACTGAGCTATTCCTAGAAAATACGCCTAAATCCAAATGAATGAAAGCAGATTGCAGGATCAGGAGCATTCATTTCATAGAAAAGGATAGACATACCCTCTCATTTGACCTCTGCCTGTAGTCAAGCTCCTGAGTCCAGCGTTGGAGCGATGTCTCTGTCTGGTGGGTCCCTTTTTATCCTCTGCTCTGAGCACCTTTAGCACTGACTGCGAGAGCACAATACCTCTGTCTGTCTCTAATGCAGCATAAAAAAAAGATTACAGTAAAAAGCTACGGAAAGGAGGCAAGCAGCAACATGAGCAGCCAATAGAAAGGAGATGCATGCAGAATTCAGCACATGCTCACTGAGACTCTGTTATTGTCACCAGCGCTTAGAAGGCTTCTAATCTAATTATAGCCATTTGCTAGAATGGTACTACTAAAGCACAGCCTGGGAGCAAATTAAATTTTAATAAGCGAAAAAAAAAAAAAAAAAAAAGCTTTTTAAATAATATAAAAGATTCCCGCTTGAGATCAGGGCTGTGTCGTTACAATCACAATGTAGGTGATTTTGGGTGCGATAGACTAGAATTTTTAGCTTTTGTGTCTAGTACTTGTCACTTTATCCTGTATACACCTAATTGATGACATTATAAACTTTTTTTCCCCTCATATTAAACATGTTTATTGAAGTTTAGTAAGCAAATTTAACAAGAGTGACAAAACACAAAGTTATTTATCAGCGTATGCTTATTCACCGAACACATTGTATAATATTACACTCATATAACAGAATATGTCAAGAAATCCTATTAACAGAAAAATGTTGTGTAAGATACTGTAACCAACTTATATATTGTCTCGTGAAACCATGAAGTTGTCAGAAATGGTAAAAAGAAAACCTAGTTTTTGATGAGAAATAATGATACTACTAGAGATACAAAAGATGCAGATCACATATCTGAATAGTTCACAGGAAAATACTCGGCCTATTAACTTATATCACCCAGAATATCCCAACCACGACACCATCTGCCTGGAGTTTGCATGTTCTCTCTGTGCCTGTGTGGGTTTCCTCCGGGTACTCTGGTTTCCTCCCACACTCCAAAGACATGCTGGTAGGTTAATCGGATCCTATCGTATGAATGTGTGTTAGGGACCTTAGATTGTAAGCTCCCTGAGGGCAGGGACTGATGTGAATGTACAATGTATATGTAAAGCGCTGCGTAAATTTACGGCGCTAAACAAGTACCTGAAATAAAATAAATAAATAGGACATCCAATTGAGGGGGATTAGAGATTAGATTACTGTATGTACCAAATTAAATAGATTGGTATGGTTCAGGAAGAAAAAAAAAAAAAAAAAGACAGACCGGTAAGGTTAAGGAAAAAATAAAATAAAAATGTATATATATATATATATATATATATATATATATATATATATATATATATATTCTTCTAAATTGTAAGCTTCAGGGCCCTCTGATTCCTGTATTAAATTGTATAATAACTGTACTGTCTGCCTCATGTTGTAAAGCGCTGCGCAAACTGTTGGCACTATATAAATCCTGTATATTATTATTAATAATAATAATAAAGCACATTACATACTATACACCACATTCACATTGGTCCCTGCACTCAAGGAGCTTACAATCTAAGGTCTTTAGCTCACATGCATACAGTGCCTTCATACAAAAAGTATTAATACCCCTTAAAATTTCCCACGGTTTGTCATGTTAAAACCAAAAACGTAAATGTATTTTATTGGGATTTTATGCCATAGACCAACACAAAGTGGCAGGAAAACGATAAATGGTTTTCTAATTTTTTTACAAATAAATATGTGAAAAGTGTGGAGTGCATTTATGTTCAGCCCCCTTGAATCAATACTTTGTAGAACCAGCTTTCACTGCAATTACAGCTGCAAGTTTTTTTGGGGGGATGTCTCTACCAGCTTTGCACATCTAGAGAGTGACATTTTTGCCCATTCTCCTATGGAAAATAGCTTAAGCTTTGTTAGATTGGATGGAGAGCATCTTAACAGCAATTTTCAAGACTTGCCACAGATTCTCAATTAGATTTAAGTCTGGTCTTTGACTGGGCCATTCCAACACATGAATATACTTTGATCTAAACCATTCCATTGTAGCTCTGGCTGTATGTTTAGGGTCGTTGTCCTGCTGGAAGGTGAACCTCCGCCCCAGTCTCAAGTCTTTTGCAGACTAACAGGTTTTCTTCTAAGATTGCCCTGTATTTGGCTCCATCCATCTTCCTATCAACTCTGATCAGCTTCCCTGTTCCTGCTGAAGAAAAGCATCCCCACAACATGATGCTGTCGCCACCATGTTTCACGGTGGGGATGTTGTGTTCAGTTTGATGTGCAGTGTTCATTTTCACCCACATAGCGTTTTGCTTTTAGGCCCAAAAGTTCAATTTTGATCTCATCTGACAAGATCACCTTCTTCCACGTTTGCCGTGTCACCCACATGGCTTCTCGCAAACGGGACTTCTTATGGCTTGCCTTCAACAATGGCTTTCTTCTTGCCACTCTTCCAAAAAGGCCAGATTTGTGGAGTGCACGACTAATAGTTGTCCTGTGGGCAGATTCTCCCACCTGAGCTATGGATCTCTGCAGCTCCTCCAGAGTTACCATGGACCTCTTGGCTACTTCTCTGATTAATGCTATCCTTGCCTTGCCAGTCAGTTTAGATGGACGGCCATGTCTTGGGAGGCTTGCAGTTGCGCCATACTCTTTCCATTTTCGGATGATGGATTGAATAGCCCTCTGCGAGATGTTCAAAGCTTGGGATATTTTTTTTTATTACCTAACCCTGCTTTAAACTTCTCCACAACTTTAACCCTGAGCTGTCTGGTGTGTTCCTTGGCCTCCATGATGCGGTTTGTTCACTAAGGTCCTCTAACAAACCTCTGGAGGGCTTCACAAAACAGCTGTATTTATACTGAGATTAAATTACACACCAGTGCACTCCATTTATTAATTAGGTGACTTCGGAAGGCAATTGGTTCCACTAGATTTTAGTTAGGGGTATCAGAGTAAAGAGGGCTGAATACAAATGTATGCCACACTTTTCACATATTTGTAAAAAAGTTTGAAAACCATTTATCATTTTCCCTCCACTTCACAATTATGTGCCACTTTGTGTTGGTCTATTACAAAAATTCCCAATAAAATACATTCACGTTTTTGGTTGTAACATGACAAAATGTGGAAAATTCCAAGGAGGTATGAATACTTTTTCAAGGCACTGTATGTCGTTTTTTGAGCGTAGGATATTGAGTGGACAAGCTACCCTGTTTCCCCGAAAATAAGACCTAGCGTGATTGTCGGTGTTGGCTGCAATATAAGCCCTACCCCCCAAATAAGCCCTACCCTGTTTCCCCGAAAATAAGCCCTACCCTGAAAATTAGACCTACAAGGACTTAAACTAGGGCTTATTTGGGGGGTAGGGCTTATATTGCAGCCATCACTGACAATCACGCTAGGTCTTATTTTTGGGGAAACAGGGTATGAGCAATGCAATATAAACAGACACAATTACAAACAATGGAATTCTGCGTGTTGAGCATAGTCAGGGGTAGTGAAACATACTATAAAATACTCCAGTGTGAATAGGGGCTTAGCAATATATCATTCTTATTGGTGGGCAATGGGGGCTTATTTAATAAGAGAAAAAACTATGAGCAAAGAGAAGTAACCCATAACAACCAAATAATAAAAATATTCTTCCCTGGTGAGATTATAGCAAAAATAACCAAGAGTGTCTAAACTTCATATCTGCCCTCTGCTGTGATACACCTTCCCTGGCAGATAGAAATAGACAAATCTTTCTCCTCACCCCACAATAGATCAAAGAGCATCATACGGACACCGTGGTCTGTTCCTGCCAACACAAATCATTTCCCATAACATGCTTTTCTAGGCAGATTAAAAGGTCCAATTTACCTTTTTTCACTGTCAAACACCTGCGCAGCAACACCATCAACATCTCAAACTGGCACTTTGCCTTTGATAAATGATTTTACACTCTGGCAGACGGCCTGACTTCATGATTTTAAGAGCAGTGATATATGTGATATGTGTCCTTTATTGCCCACAAGGCTCCAGTGTATTCCTTTAAATTCCAGTAATGACTACCTGTATTTAATATTCATATGTTCTGATCTTTGTGATGGACTTTTGTTTGTCTTTTTGCATCCTTGAGCTTATTAAAAACCGAGTAAGGTTTATATACCTTTACTTAAAGTAGAACTTCACTGCATCTGAGCACCACAAAGCAAAAACACTAATTAATTTAGTTTTAATATACAAAGCAAACTCCCTTATCCATCTATGTCTCCATGTTTTATTTTATTGAGAAGTCACTTTGAAAAACACCCCCAGCATTTCTTGCCATGGCCATCTTGAGTAAGGGCAGATGATTCATGTAGCATTTTCTTCCTGGAATCCATCTGCACTTAGCTCAGGCATGCAGGCAGCAGGGTATGCTTATCTGAAACCCCTCCTTCCCTCCTGGAGACTCCTGGGATACAGGACATCAGTTGCCTAGGCAGGAAACCAGGAAGTAACTTGGGTAATGTAAAAACAAGTTTAAACACAAGTAAATATGATATACTTTCCTATCAATTTACTAATGCTAGCCGCATAAGGATTAAGAATAGCCATTGTTGATTGAGAGAGTGAAGTTCCGCTTTAAGCCGTAGAATAGCCATGTCTATTGCTCAACAAAAAGTAAAAAACTTGTTCACACCTCTCATTCAAAAAGCATTCAGGTGGTGGCAATATAGCCCCCTGGGTGTCTGCCAGCTGCTGCTCCACAGCCCTCTAAAAAGCAATCCATTGCAGATCACTTTTGCGATGGCTGGGGAGCAGCAGCTGGCAGGCATCCTGGAGGTTATATTGCCACCTCCTGAATGCCTTTTTTTCTTGTAAAAAAGGTTTTTATTGAAAATATATATCAACAGAAAAGTGCAAAACAGTGATGGATACATCATGAATTAACTGGTATAAGGCTGCCGACATCCGACGGGTGGAGCTATTGTTCAAAGATTTAAGCGTGGACTCAGGCGGTTCAATGCCGAGGCCAGGCGACATACCAAGGCATATCCTCATCCCGCGTATTCTGGCGTAGCGGTATGATATCAGTACGTATTAATAGGATTGCAAACATACATGAATAACTAAAAAATACAATGCAAAAGGTTGTTGCAATACAGAACGTTACATGAAGAAATAAAAAAAAAAAAAGTAGAATAAAAATAAAAATATAAAATAAAGAAAAACATAAAGAACCAGTAATAAATTCAGATTAAATTGAATAACCTCAGAGAGGATAAAATACCTCTGAATGTAATAATTTGTTTGTTATATTAAATTTCTGATCATTGTAGAATTAAGCCCGAGGGCCTGAATAAAGAGAAGGAGAGAGAAATTGAAAGTGGGAAAGGAGGGGGGTAGAAAGAAGAGAAAGGAAGGAAGGACCCTGGGGTGGGGGGGAACGGAGGCTTATTATAAGGAAAGGAGCGTTAGATCAAATCTTGATGGGCGATTGTAAGTCACCCAGGGTTGCCATATCCTGAGGAACTTATCGTGAGTGTCCAGCAATATGACCGTAAGTTTCTCATTTACCATGATATCATTCACGGTATTTTTAACTGCTTCAAAACTAAGGTTCGGGGTTTTACAGGCTCTTGCTATGGTGAGTTTAGTTGCAGTGAAAATCTGTGCTGCTGACGTTCAGGACGAAGAAGTTCTGCAATTGGTTTCCATAAAAGGGCCTCAAAAGGATCCCGCTTTATGTCAGTATTAAAAAGATTGCGTAATAGTGCATATACTCTAACCCAGGGGTCCTCAAACTTTTTAGACAGGGGGCCAGTTCACGGTCCCTCAGACTGTTGGGGGGCCGCACTAGGGGGTGGACAGGGGGACAGTGGGGTGGACAGAGGGACAGAGGGGCGGGCAGTGGGGTGGACAGGGGGACAGTGGGGTGGACAGGGGGACAGTGGGGTGGACAGGGGGACAGTGGGGTGGACAGGGGGACAGTGGGGTGGACAGGGGGACAGTGGGGTGGACAGGGGGACAGTGGGGTGGACAGGGGGACAGTGGGGTGGACAGGGGGACAGTGGGGTGGACAGGGGGACAGTGGGATGGACAGGGGGACAGTGGGGTGGACAGGGGGACAGTGGGGTGGACAGGGGGACAGTGGGGTGGACAGGGGGACAGTGGGGTGGACAGGGGAACAGGGGGACAGTGGGATGGACAGGGGGACAGTGGGATGGACAGGGGGACAGTGGGATGGACAGGGGGACAGTGGGATGGACAGGGGGACAGTGGGATGGACAGGGGGACAGTGGGATGGACAGGGGGACAGTGGGATGGACAGGGGGACAGTGGGGTGGACAGTGGGGTGGACAGGGGGACAGAGGGGTGGACAGGGGGACAGAGGGGGGGACAGTGGGGTGGACAGGGGGACAGAGAGGGGGACAGTGGGGGGGACAGAGAGGGGGACAGTGGGGTGGACAGGGGGACAGTGGGGTGGACAGGGGGACAGTGGGGTGGACAGGGGGACAGTGGGGTGGACAGGGGGACAGTGGGGTGGACAGGGGGACAGTGGGGTGGACAGGGGGACAGTGGGATGGACAGGGGGACAGTGGGATGGACAGGGGGACAGTGGGATGGACAGGGGGACAGTGGGATGGACGGGTGGACAGTGGGATGGACGGGTGGACAGTGGGGTGGACAGGGGGACAGTGGGATGGACAGGGGGACAGAGGGGTGGACAGAGGGGTGGACAGGGGGACAGAGGGGGGGGGACAGTGGGGTGGACAGTGGGGTGGACAGGGGGACAGGGGGACAGTGGGATGGACAGGGGGACAGTGGGATGGACAGGGGGACAGTGGGATGGACAGGGGGACAGTGGGATGGACAGGGGGACAGTGGGATGGACAGGGGGACAGTGGGATGGACAGGGGGACAGTGGGATGGACAGGGGGACAGTGGGATGGACAGGGGGACAGTGGGATGGACAGGGGGACAGTGGGGTGGACAGGGGGACAGTGGGATGGACAGTGGGGGGGACAGAGGGGTGGACAGTGGGGGGGACAGAGGGGTGGACAGGGGGACAGAGGGGTGGACAGGGGGACAGAGGGGTGGACAGGGGGACAGAGGGGTGGACAGGGGGACAGTGGGGTGGACAGGGGGACAGTGAGATGGACAGGGGGACAGTGAGATGGACAGGGGGACAGTGAGATGGACAGGGGGACAGTGGGGTGGACAGGGGGACAGAGGGGGGGACAGGAGGACAGAGGGGGGGACAGTGGGACAGTGAGATGGACAGGGGGACAGTGAGATGGACAGGGGGACAGTGAGATGGACAGGGGGACAGTGAGATGGACAGGGGGACAGTGAGATGGACAGGGGGACAGTGAGATGGACAGGGGGACAGTGAGATGGACAGGGGGACAGTGAGATGGACAGGGGGACAGTGAGGTGGACAGGGGGACAGTGAGGTGGACAGGGGGACAGTGAGGTGGACAGGGGGACAGAGGGGTGGACAGGGGGACAGAGGGGGGGGGACAGTGGGGTGGACAGGGGGACAGTGAGATGGACAGAGGGGTGGACAGGGGGACAGAGGGGTGGACAGGGGGACAGAGGGGTGGACAGGGGGACAGAGGGGGGGACAGTGGGGTGGAACGGGGGTACAGCGAGATGGACGGGGGTACAGCGAGATGGACAGGGGGACAGCGAGAAGGACAGGGGGACAGCGAGATGGACAGGGGGACAGCGAGATGGACAGGGGGACAGCGGGGTGGACAGGGGGACAGTGAGATGGACAGGGGGACAGTGAGATGGACAGGGGGACAGTGAGATGGACAGGGGGACAGTGAGATGGACAGGGGGACAGTGAGATGGACAGGGGGACAGTGAGATGGACAGGGGGACAGTGAGATGGACAGGGGGACAGTGAGATGGACAGGGGGACAGTGAGATGGACAGGGGGACAGTGAGATGGACAGGGGGACAGTGAGATGGACAGGGGGACAGTGAGATGGACAGGGGGACAGTGAGATGGACAGGGGGACAGTGAGATGGACAGGGGGACAGTGAGATGGACAGGGGGACAGTGAGATGGACAGGGGGACAGTGAGATGGACAGGGGGACAGTGAGATGGACAGGGGGACAGTGGGGTGGACAGGGGGACAGTGGGGTGGACAGGGGGACAGTGAGATGGACAGTGGGGTGGACAGGGGGACAGAGGGGTGGACAGGGGGACAGAGGGATGGACAGGGGGACAGTGAGATGGACAGGGGGACAGTGAGATGGACAGGGGGACAGTGAGATGGACAGGGGGACAGTGAGATGGACAGGGGGACAGTGAGATGGACAGGGGGACAGTGAGATGGACAGGGGGACAGTGAGATGGACAGGGGGACAGTGAGGTGGACAGGGGGACAGTGAGGTGGACAGGGGGACAGTGGGGTGGACAGGGGGACAGAGGGGTGGACAGGGGGACAGAGGGGTGGACAGGGGGACAGAGGGGTGGACAGGGGGACAGAGGGGTGGACAGGGGGACAGAGGGGTGGACAGGGGGACAGAGGGGTGGACAGGGGGACAGTGGGGTGGACAGGGGGACAGTGGGGTGGACAGGGGGACAGTGGGGTGGACAGGGGGACAGTGGGGTGGACAGGGGGACAGTGGGGTGGACAGGGGGACAGTGGGGTGGACAGGGGGACAGTGGAGTGGACAGGGGGACAGAGGAGTGGACAGGGGGACAGAGAGGTGGACAGAGGGGTGGACAGGGGGACAGTGGGGTGGACAGGGGGACAGTGGGGTGGACAGGGGGACAGTGGGGTGGACAGTGGGGTGGACAGGGGGACAGAGGGGTGGACAGGGGGACAGAGGGGTGGACAGGGGGACAGTGGGACACTCACTTGTTCGTAGGCTGTTGCTTGAAGCCTCCGCTCTCTCTGTCACTCTTCGCGCCTCCTGTCTCACTCTCCGTGCGGGACTGTGCTGGGAACTACACTTCCCAGCATGCAGCGCTGCACATGGAGCCCTCCATTACTGGTGTGGGGGAGGCGGCTTGAGCAGAGCGGAGCGGATATGCTCCCTGCCGAAGCCGAGCCGACCTGGCCCCGGTCCGAGCCTGGATTGTCGGGAATCCGGCCCTGGGTGGATTGGGCCGGATAAATGTCCTCGGCGGGCCGCATGTGGCCCGCGGGCCGTAGTTTGAGGACCCCTGCTCTAACCCATAGTCTGCAGACCCTGGGACAGGTCCACCAAATATGCGCCATCGTGCCCTCCTGTGAGCATCCGCGAAAACAGAGGGGGGGGGGGGGGGGGAGTAAGATGGGATGTTGAATGCCTTTTTTTAATGGCCAAATGGGGATTTCCCAGCCATGTGTTTGGCTTGTGTTGGCATTGCAGCCCCATTCAACTGAATGAGTTGCATTTGGCCACATTACTGCCCACTGATCGCATCATGCTTTGGCTGTGAATCATGGACAGGATGTACTACCAGCAAAAAGACAATCTTGCATGCAGACTTAACACAAAGAAGCCTACTGGAAGCGGCCTCTCTCTACCATACAACTACCAAGCTATTCTCAGAAAATACATATATACAAAGTCACTTATTTCACCTGTTGGCAGGACACAGACTTTTCTGCTCGGGCTGTGGCTGTTTTTCTATATTTTTATAGAAGGGTGTACCTTTCAGACAAACCACTGATCACTGTGACCAAACCTTTCTCACCCTTCCCCACCACAGATGCATAGTTGCCCCAATCCAATGGCCGTGTTTTTGTACATCCTGGATGTGCCTGAGAGTTACAGCTCCATAGATTTCTATGGGGATGTCCCGAGGCTGGAGGTGAAGCCAGATGACCCCCCACTGAAATCTATGGGACTGTAATGCACAAGCGCTGCCAGCTGGGTGAAGCTTGTGGCGCTGGATGTAAACAAACCCCAGAGACCACAACCATCAGAGGCAAGTCCACATCTGTGAAGGGAGGCGTTGGTTTAGGTTGGGACAGGGCAAAGGGACAAAAAGGGTAAGTAAACCTGTATAGTGATATCAGATGGGTTACAATGTCCCTGTTGACCGAACTTCTTTTGTTCAGGTCTTCTCTTTCTCTTTTTTTTTTTTTTTTTTTTATAAAGACACATTTTTGGATACTACTATATATGAGCTTGATCAAGTAACTATATACCCGTGTGACTCAGATATAAGCCCTTCCATGTTCAGTTGTCCCTGGAGGGGGATTCAACAGTAAATGACAGCGAACGTTCTGGCCCGCACACATGATCAGAAAATCGTAAGAAAAATAATGCTTTCAAATCGATCGTACGATAATCGGATCGTTATTACACAGGTTTTCGAGAGCCAATCATGACAATTTATGTGAAATTACCCCATGGGACAAGCACGGAATTTTTTCTTGCATGATACCAGAGATTGTACGATTTTCGTTTAATCAGTACAGTTGTCGTTCGAAAATACAATACAAATACACTACAACAGATTATGGTACATCGCTTCTGAATTTTTTTTATGTCCTACGAGAATTTTTTTAACTTTAGTAAACTCTTCATTTTCGATATGAGACTAGCATGCAAAACCCCCCTCAAAAAACGGCCGTACGATAATCTCATCGTGTTTACCAGGCATTAGACTTGAATTTCAGGCCACTTAGGTCTGATTTACCGTATATACTCGAGTATAAGTCGAATTTTTCAGCACATTTTTTTGTGCTGAAAGTGCCCCCCTCGACTTATACTCGAGTCAAGCACTTTTCTGCAGCAAAAAATTTCATTTTCCGAACTGACTTTAGGGCCCCGTATCTCAGGGTCACTTGGTGCTAGAAACCCCAAATTTGGTGTGGATACCCAGTGGACCCGGTTCCACAACATATCCAAAGCTGAAGTTCCTAGCTCTAAGTGGCCCCGAGATACGGTTCGGAAAATGTCATTTTCTGCTGCAGAAAAGTGCTTGACATTTTCTGAACCGACTTTGGGGCCCCATATCTCAGGGCCACTTGGTGCTAAGAACCCCAAATTTTAAGTGCACACCCAGTGGAACTGGTACCATAACATATCCAAAGCTGGGATTCCTAGCACCAAGTGGCCCTGAGATGTGGGGCCCCAAACCTGGTTCGGAAAATGTCATTCTCTGCTGCAGAAAAGTGCTTGACATTTTCTGAACTGATTTTTGGGGCCCTGTATCTCAGGCCGCTTGGTGCTAGAAACCCCAGCTTTAGAAATTTTCATTTTAAAATTTCCACTGGGTTTGCACACCAAATTTGGGGTTCTTAGCACTAAGTGGCCCCGAGATACGGGGCCCCAAATTCTGTCAACTGTGTCCATCTGCAGCAATGTCATTTCGGGACCCTTTGGGTTCATAGACCCCACATTTTGGCTGCAGCTAGGGGGCATCTAGGAACCCTTAACTACCGAGTTTGAAGTTCGGGGGACCTATGGCTGCAAATGGGCACAGTGAGGCATGCAAATGGGCACAGTGATGCTGAAAATGGGCATTGTTGACCCTCTTTTCCACTTACAGTAGCTGTGCATTTCTCACCCTTGTCTTATACTCGGGTCAATAAGTTTTTCCCATTTTTTGTGGTAAATTAGGGCCTCGACTTATACTCGGAACGACTTATACTCGAGTATATACGGTAGCTGTATATGGTCAGTCTCTATACTTCTAGATGTTTTATTTATTTTTTGTGGTTCTTTGTACGTTGTGCACGCTCCTACCAAAATGGATTGTTTCTGTAGTTTGTGGAAAACAATAAAAATGATTGAAATAGAAAAAGTAAACATTGGAGGGGATTTACTAAAACTGGAGTGTGCCAAATTTTTCTGCAGTCCTCCATAGAGACCAATAAACTTCCAGGATTTCTTTTTTTTTCTTTTGTCAAAGAACTCCACCTTTGTTGAGAAAAAAACATTCCCCTCTGGGGGATCTATGTACATTGCAAGGATTTAAAAAAAAACTTTGTTGCAGATCCCTACCATTTGTTTTTCTGAAGAAAGCCCTGTTGAACTGAGCGAGTCTAATGGGAGCAGTTTCATAATTATCAACCAGCTGCTGCAGAATCAGGGCTCTAATGAGTAAAGATGCAGGGTCTGCATCCCGTTAGACGTTATCTTCTATTGGGAGTATCTTGCCAAAAATTACATTTTTGTTGCAGGGGGTGCCAAAAATCTGACTTGTATCTTAGTGCAGACTTCTGGCAAAATCAGTGAGCCAATCACACAAACAGGAAATGTTTCTGGGGGCCGTTCTGTATACATTCTGTGTACAGCACACCTCCATGTAGCCATATTGCTTTGCACTTTACAGAAAATGACAGTGGCTGCAGATTGAAAAGGAAAGGTCATTTTTAATAACATTCAGTTACAATATGACTTGTGTCACAATTTTATATGCTAAATTTTTTTATTTGCTATTTTTTTCCTATGAAAGTGGACTTGCCCTTTTATTGAACATAATTTGTTACCATGAGCTTCATATAAAGTCCCACCCTTTGTTGCATCTTTGCTGCTTTTTCTGTTGCATCTTTGTTGCTTTTTTTTTGATAGGGATGGAGGCACATGGCCATAGCTTAATTTAAAGTCCCAAATTCCCGCCCCCCCCCCTTTTTTTAATGATACTTTTATTGAACATGCTGAAGTTAGAAGCTGATTGGCTACCACACACAATAATAAATGAAAGTGATCTTGCACAATCAAATTTAATCACACATAATGGTTCTTGAAACATGTATAAAGTGCATAAATATAAAGTGCATCAAAATAAGGTGCATGGTGTTAGAAACAAAAACAAACAGAAAACTATTAATGGATATAAAAGTGCTCTGCAAAGTTCTCTATCCGTGAGGTGAGAATCAAAAATATGGGATGACGATTTCTAAAGGGCACATTTCAAACAGTGGATAAATATAAAGTGGCTAAGTGTAGCAATAAATAAGCTGGCAAAAGATCGTAGATGTCTTCACAGGTGGTCTCCTAATGATACCAGTCTCTCAGAACTCCCACCTTAGTGTATGTTGATATAAGCATCGCTAATTGACATCCGGTTGTAGATCTGTGTACAGCATCGGAATGGGACCCAAATATTACTCATCCAATTACCATGGCTCTGGCAATTTCCTCTCTGCTCCCAATAATGCTCCGTTTGTCCAAATGTGCTCTGTATATGAGAAGTAGTTATTCAGGTGTTGACATGCTGTTTATATGGATATATAAAAAACAGTCACTTCAAGCGCTAATAGGTCTTCCAAGGTGTGGAGTACCAGATATCAAATAAAATGGTGGTGTGAAAGGTATATAACGGTATCCAAAACATGGTGGATGCTGTCTTCCTCAGATGAGGTAATCCGAAAGGAACAGAAAGATTGGACTTGTACAGGTGTACACCTGACAAGCCAATCAAGCTTGGAAGGTAACCAATGAGGCACCAATTCAATGTATGGAATACAGCGTCTGGATGGACGTTCTATTGAATTCAGCAGAGTAGACACAGCTTACATGCAGATGCAAATCAGCCAAACCATAGATAAAGGAAAGAGATAGGGCACATAGCGTAATACTGTATAGGATATTTATTCCAGATAAAATCATAATTATTACACTTACATTTGCCAATAGGAATACAAGCGCTTGAAAAAGAGACAATAACTGTGGACCAGCAAGAAATCCCGACGCGTTTCGCCTAAACAGACATCATTTGCTACCATGCACAATGGCACCAGATTCTCAGTACTCCAGTTTCAGTACATCTCCTCCCGATGTCTTAATTTTTCACTGATCTGCCAAGAGCAACTGAAATCAGATTGGCTGCTGCTTCTCTGCGATTTTCAAAGCTTTATTAAACAAACCTGATAAACAATACCTAAATGAATCTATAATCTGCTTTTAACAGAGTACAGTCAGGAATATTTGTAGGGCTGAGATGATGCGGTCTACCATCAAGATCAGTTCTCTCTGACATTCTGGGTTTACCATTTAGAGTATTTTAGAACGTGTCAAAGGTTAGTCAGTAGTGACAGCAGCACGGCGGAAGCATCTAGCTAGAGGGATGGGTGCCAAGACACAGTAAATGTTTCGCTCCGCTTGGTATAAGAATCTATGTTTGAGATGACTGCCCCATAGCCATGAATGTGTATCTGCAAGATGAGATGTGAGCAGACTCCTACCAGCTTCAACTGGACAGATGCCAACAGCATGTAACTAGGCCATAGAGGCGGGCAACCTATAAGGAGACCTGGCACTTAATGAAGAAGAGAATCTTACATGAGACACAATCAGAAATTTTCTATTCCAGCAAATTATATAAACGGCCATGAATAAAAATCTTGACACAGATGCATGCCAAAATAAATCCTGCACAGGATCTGCAGCACAGATGTTATTAATATCCATTAGTTATACAGCACCTACATATTATACAGCACTTTACACAGAACACGGAATTATTTACTGGGGGGGGGTTCAAATATCTCATAAGTCACACAATATGACTCAACAAAAAGGTAACAGGGACGAGATTTCTTTCAGCGTATTACTGATAAAGTGAGCCTGTGACAAGCACTATAAAGAAATTAGATTGCATAATCTAAAAAGGTACTAATCTTGAGAGTGTAAATAGTGATTTTAATCGGTTAAAGCTCGGTTCACACTATTGTGATGTAATTTTGACACAATTTGCAGTGTGATTAGGTAGTGCAACTTTGATGCGCCTTTGGTTGCGTTTTGGATGTGGTTTGCATATTCTGTGGGGCCAAACTGCACTGAAAATGGCACAAAAGTAGCATAGGACCCTTAACCAAAGGCGCATTGCAGCTGCGACTTTGGGAAATCACCTGCCAATATGCTTTGTTCCCATTTTTATTGATGATTTTTTTAATAAAAAAAGCTTTTTTCTGCATTATATGGGTGTGCAGCTGTCCAAGCTTCTTTCTTCACATGTACTCTGCAGCAATAGCGTGCGCCCCATGCATAGCTGGATTGCAGACACCATCATTGCCGGTTCACCTGGAGCAGCAGGATTGTTTTTACTTGCATTGATGTAAACAGGCACCTTTGGAAGCAATATTATTTCCACTGTCGGGCGATCTGATAAAAATACATCACTGTGAACCAAGTACCGTAATGTTATTCTGTAAATCTATAGTTCCCAACCTGTGCGAGACCAGGTAAATTATTTTAAAAAGCTTTCATACAACAGTACCAAAAAAAAATAAAAAATAAAAAATTATTAATACAGTAAAAGAATATTAAAATTTAGTTAAATCAGAGTATCACCCAATAGGATCCCTTCCCTTCTCTAGTAATCTCTATTCCCCATACCAGCACCATGAATTTAAAAAGAGTTAGTTTACGTTTTTAAAGAAAAAATAAAAAAGGTTAACCAAGGCCCCTTTCACACTGGGGCGGTGGGGGCGTCAGCGGTAAAACAGCGCTATTTTTTGCGGCTGTATTCGGCCGCTAGCGGTGCGGTTTTAACCCCCGCTGGCGGCCGAAAAAGGGTTAAAACCGCTCGCATAGCGCGGCTATAGCCGCGGTATAGCCACGCTGCCCCATTGATTTCAAATGGGCAGGAGCGGTGAATACACCGCTCCTTCACTGCTCCAAAGATGCGGCTTGCAGGAGTTTTTTTCTTCTCCTGCCAGCGCACCGCTTCAGTGTGAAAGCCCTCGGGCTTTCACACTGAACAAACAGCAGCGGCTGTTTTGGGTCGGTTTGCAGGCGGTATTTTTAGCGCAATAACGCCTGCAAACCGCCCCAGTGTGAAAGGGGTCTTACTCTCCACCCTCCCGCTGTACTTGCCTCCATGGGTGATGAACAGTCAGTGCCCATGAAGTGCCCTTCTCCCCCTTCTTTCTGCAGTGCTTATGGAATGGATCAAAGCGATTCTGATTGGTCAGCACTGACAAAGGAAATTGCTCTGATCTGTCCTGGAAGCACTGCATTAAAACAGGGGAGAAGAGTGGGGATTTCACATCCATACTTCAGCTGTGTGAGCACTGACAGCTCATCACCCATAGAGGTAAGTACAGCAGGGACTAGGGGAAGAGAGGAAGGGTGTATGGTTTTTTTTTTTTTCATTTTTTCTGAAAAGATTAACTTTAATTCCTAGCAACGCAGCAACTTGCAATTCAGAGCAGAATCCCCTCTTCTTCCAGTCCCTAAACTGCATTACACATTACATTTAGACCTCATTCACATGGGCGCTGTGGCCTATATAACATGAATCGTCCTTTCTTTATGCAGCTGGAGCCGTGTGCAGGCAGCCTATAAAACTCAATGGGGAAATCAGCAACTGTATGGATACATCCACTAATCCTAATGTGAGGGGGCTTACAGGGGTGGGTGAGCTACCCAGAATGCAGACCATGTACGTTCAAGTACTGCTCACCCACTGCTTCACACCTGTCAAATTAGGACTAGTGGCTGTGTCCATACAGTTGCTGCTTCCCCATAGAGTTACATAGACTGCCTGGTGGCTCCAGCCGCATAAATGCCCAATTCACCCTGTATGAGCCACAGCATCCATGAGAATGGGACCCTCCAACCTGCCTGCTGCTGCTTTAGGATGCTAGCAAACCTTGCTTCCATGTAGGCTCAAAACCTAACACTTAAAAACACGATTACCATCAACCTAGTAATATATATATATATATATATATATATATATATATATATATATATATATATATATATATATATATATATATATATATATATATATATATATATATATATATATATATAATATATATATATATATATATATATATATATTTTTTTTTTATTATTATCTTCTAGATTGTAAGCTCTAACGAGCAGGGCGCTCTGATTCCTGTATTAAATTGTATAATAACTGTACTGTCCGCCTCATGTTGTAAAGCGCTGCGCAAACTGTTGGCGCTATATAAATCCTGTATATTATTATTAATAATAATATAGCACATTACACACTATACACCACATTCACATCGGTCCCTGCACTCAAGGAGCTTACAATCTAAGGTCTTTAGCTCACATGCATACAGTGCCTTCATACAAAAAGTATTCATACCCCTTACAATTTCCCACGGTTTAACATGCCAGCACGCTGGATCAATTAAGATCAATTTAATTCATCAAAACATAACATTAAAATGGTACAAACAAATCCACCCCACGTTTGCAATGCATCGATTCTCCTTAGACCCACTGGAAATAATCATATAAAATGTAATTTCCCACACTCATTTAGAGGAAATGGCCGTTTCTTCATGAATTGGTATCAATTCCCAGGGGAAATCCTATGGATAATGAGGATAAAATTAACTTAAAGTTACTGTCCCAAGCATCCGCAGATTGTGCTGTTTATGGAACAACTTCAGATATAGAGCTAGAGATAGATAGATCTATCTATCATTATTTTTATTATTATACGCGATTTATATAGCGCCAACAGTTTACGCAGCGTTTTACAATGTATAGGGGAGACAACACAATTACAGTAAAGTTCAATACAAAAAGTACAGGAGGGCCCTGCTCGTAGAGCTTACATTATAAAAGGAGGGGGTCGTGGTACAAAAAGGTAATAGCTGAAGAGAACGATTTGATGGCTGTGGCCCGGGGACAGTTGTTATGTGGGTGTGGGATAGGCTTCCCTGAATAAATGAGTTTTCAGGGATCTCCTAAAAGGTGGACAGGGCAGGGGCTGATCGTACATACTGGGGCAGGGAGTGCCAGAGGATGGGAGAGGCTCTGAAGAAGTCCTGAAGGCGAGCATGGGAGGAGGTAACAAGGGAGCTAGAGAGCAGGAGGGCCTGGGAGGAGCGGAGGGGACGATTTGGGCGATATCTGCAGATGAGGTTGGTTATGTAGCTGGGGGCGATGTTGTGGATGGCCTTGTATGTTGTGGTTAGCATTTTGAATTTTACACGGTGGGGTAGGGGAAGCCAGTGAAGAGATTGGCAGAGAGGGGCAGCAGTCACGGATCGATTAGTGAGGTGTATTAGTCTAGCAGCAGCATTCATAATAGACTGAAGGGGGATAGCCTGCTTAAGGGTAGGCCATTAAGGAGAGAGTTGCAGTAGTCAAGACAGGAAATAATCAAGGAGTGAATAAGTTGCTCTGTGGTGTCATTGGTCAGGAAGGGTCGAATTCTGGAGATGTTGCGGAGGTTAAGGTGGCAGGATTTAGCCAGTGATTGGATATGGGGGCTGAAGGAGAGGTCAGAGTCAAGGATTACACGCAGGACCCTGGAGGGACCAATGGTTATGTTGTTGATATTAGTGGTGAAGTCACAGGGGGGGACCGTGAAGGAGGAAATATAACAAGCTCAGTTTTAGAAATATTAAATTTGAGGAAGTGGTGTGACATCCATACCGAGATGTCATTCAGCAAGTTTGAGATCCGTGAGGAGATCGAGGGGGTGAGTTGAGGAGTGGAGAGATGGATCTGGATGTCATCGGCATTGAGGTGGTATTGGAAGCCATCTATCTATCTATCTATCTATCTATCTATCTATCTATCTATCTATCTATCTATCTATCTATCTATCTATCTATCTATCTATCTATCTATCGTCTGCAACACATCATATAGTTGTAGGAATAGAAGGTCAGAGCAAAAGAGGCAGCGGTCCAGAGGAGGTACACGCAAGGGCTTGTTGTATTGTAATTCCCTTTTGGGTTATGTAGATGTCCCCAATTTTTTAAGCCTAAAAACCTCCCTCGCACTGCAAATTAATGGTCTGACAGCAAAGACCTAACCATATAGTCCATGCTAGACAAAGATTAGTTTTAAAGTGTACTTAGTTCCTTGTAGGTAGCACAAGTTCCAAACACAGAGATTGTAAATCCAATGGTATAGTATACTTATCAGATTTCATTATTCATATAGTAATCCTCAGTCCATATAGAAATCGTCCAATATGAGGTTTTTTCCAACTTTAGAAGAATCTCATGTGGGATTGGAGGTGGATGAATCAGATCCATGCCTGACCGGTTTTGCCGATCCCCATCGGCTGCATCAGAGACTTAGCATAGAGTTGGATCTATCCCCATGTGTCTAACCCTGTTTCATAAATAGTCGCTCCGGCGTATGTAACCACACTATGTAGGCTCCCACAGGGAGAAGTTTTACTTACTAGCATCTAGGCTCCTCTCTGTCCTAAGTGCTGCTCTGTAGTGGTGACCTTCCTACTGGGCTGCAGCTTGACAGCTGTCGGAGACTGCAGATCTAGTGATTATTATTTACGAGTGGCCACCTTGTATAGGTACTGACTTTCTCTCCTGCTGGACCGCCATTTGACAGAAACTGCTGTCACAGTCTTCGCAGAGCCGGAGCTGGTTTACACCTAAGCCGGCCATAGACTGTTCAAAATTCAGCCGGTTCAGCAGGAATAGGCCGAGATTCAAACCAAGTATGGGCAGGCTGAATTTACCCAAGTTAATCGATCAATCAACTTGAGTACAACCAACCTGCCGGAATTTTACATGCAATTATTACTAGCAGCTGTTATAGCAGCTAGCAATAATCACTGTGTTCGCAATGGTTCATCAGGAGGGATTCCCCTGTCAACACTGTCTGTGTTGTTGAGGGAATCAAGCAAATTTCTTTCCTGCAAGCCCTGGTTGCTGGGATCCCCGGCATTCCTTTACATAAGCGTGTTTCATATGCAAGCTCACAATGGGCACCCAAGGATCATGCTCATCTAAAGAGATGCCTCATTTTATACAACAGCTTATTTTTTGTTTTCCTTCTACGCTTTTCTTTTGCACATGCTTTCATACACTTCTCAAAACACAAACCTCAAATAGATATATACTGTACAATCACTTGCTGGCTTTCTTCTGGCTAATTACACAGCAGTCAATATTTTGACAGGTCACATGCTGACCCCAATCACTTTTCATCTGATGACTAGTGAAGTCATTATTGCCACAGCCGACACATTCAGCTTTGAAAATCTGAAGAGTCATAATATCGATAAACGCATTACTGTATTTCTCTTTCAAACCTTAGCTAAACAATAAGTCCTAAGGATCTTGCATGGCTAGAGGTGCAACTTGAAATTAGATCCAACATCAGAAGAGTCAGACAAAACCACAGTAACACGGCTCACAGAACTTCTTGAACATTCTATAAAAGTTTCATATTACAGCCGCAATGATGATTTGTACGAGTCCGTAAAGTTGTAAAATACACTTGTAAAAATTCCTACATTTCATCCGTTTAGTCAAGTGATCTTTTATAGTGGAACTAAACCCTCCTATAATTTTCAGCCAAGGAAGACGCCATCTTTGCCTTTGATCTTCAATTGACAAGATGCTGCACATGTGATCAGTTATGACACCAGCCATTGGATGATTTGACAGTTTGGTTGAGAGTACAACCAATGTGACGGTTACATTCCTGGCACATGCCGGGAATGTAACAGTTTTTGAATCTGCTAATACGATGGATTTATATCCACTTTAAAACACAGATGAGAATAGGAATTGTGGGTATCAACTCCCACCTACAGAGTTGGGAGACCACAGTTCACATTTTAGGTATAAAGTGTATGTAAAACCTAACAAGAAACTTTACTTATTTGGGTCTCTTTTGGTCTGCTAAATATATACCATATATACTCGAGTATAAGTCGAATTTTTCAGCACATTTTTTTGTGCTGAAAGTGCCCCCCTCGACTTATACTCGAGTCAAGCACTTTTCTGCAGCAAAAAATTTCATTTTCCGAACCGACTTTGGGGCCCCGTATCTCAGGGACACTTGGTGCTAGGAACCCCAAATTTGCTGTGCAAACCCTGGTACCACACCATATCCAAAGCTGAAGCTTCTAGCACTAAGTGGCCCCGAGATACGGGGCCCCAAAATCGGTTCGGAAAATGTCATTCTCTGCTGCAGAAAAGTGCTTGACATTTTCTGAACTGATTTTTGGGGCCCTGTATCTCGGGGCCACTTGGTGCTAGAAACCCCAGCTTAGGAAATTTTATGGTGCTTGTTCCACTGGGTTTGCACACCAAATTTGGGGTTCTTAGCACTAAGTGGCCCCGAGATACGGGGCCCCAAATTCGGTCAACTGTGTCCATCTGCAGCAATGTCATTTCGGGACCCTTTGGGTTCAGAGACCCCAAATTTTGGCTGCAGCTAGGGGGCATCTAGGAACCCTTAACTACCAAGTTTGAAGTTCAGGGGACCTATGGCTGCAAATGGGCACAGTGATGCTGCAAATGGGCATTGTTGACCCTCTTTTCCACTTACAGTAGCTGTGCATTTCTCACCCTCGTCTTATACTCGGGTCAATAAGTTTTTCCCATTTTTTTGTGGTAAATTAGGGCCTCGACTTATACTCGGAACGACTTATACTCGAGTATATACGGTAATTGAAAGCATTTTATTATATTTGTATAAGAGCAAAAAAAAAAAAAAAAAAGAAAGTCTGGTCTGAAATCTGGTCAACAGAAATCTTACTGTGCTGCTGTCATATCAATTACATTGCTCCTAATTATCTCTGAGGACTACAGAACCATTTCCAACTACTGCTGTCCTAAGGGGACAACCAGGGCTGTGGACAAGAGGGGTACCACAAGACCTCCTATATGAAACCCAGGCAACTGGGTGAATCGGAATGGGGGGGGCAGCAATTACTGGAACAGATCCCCTGAATGGCTCTCTGCAGCAGCTGTAAGCTGGCTTCTTCTCTCCCTCCCGCTGGCTCTCAGCTGCTGCAGAGAAGATTGTATTTGGTTTAAGTAATTGCCCTCCCGCCTCCCCCCCAGTGCATCCCCCAGTACCCATTAATCTCCCTGTGCACCATACGTTTCCCCTGCTGCACAGGCCCCCTATGTGCCCCCACCCCCACAGTGCTACCGGCTTCCCTCCTCTCCTCCCCACCAACAGCTGCAGGCATACAATAGGATCCTTCAGAATGGAGAGTGGGGGAAGGTTCCACTAAATCTCATGTTAGCTGTATGGGCCCTGTGGTTTTTTTTAAGAGCAGTCCTGGTGACAATGCTGTTTCTCTATCAGTATGTATAGTGAGTGTTATAATGCTTTGACACAAATGCATTACTAGCAGAAGTTCTAGGTGAAAATAAAAGAAAAAAGTTAAAAAAAAAAAAAAAAAATGGAAACGAATGCACCCACCCACATGTAGACTGCAATAAGGAATTATTGCCTTAATTATTCCTACTAATGCAGAGAAAATTGGACGAAATGGGGCAAACCCATACCCGCAAACTGATGAATCTATATATCTGTGTTAAAAAAGGTTATCTGCTTTAGTATATAGATACAATTGCATTCAAAATCACAAAGCTAGATCACTAGGGTATCTTGAAAGCTAATTTTTTTAACTATATCATTCCACTCAGGTTCCAGCAAAACTTTTCAGGTGCCAAAAATGCTGTGATAACTCATGTACTCATTCCAACTCAAATTACTATTTATCCAAATAGGATTTTCCCAACCAGATTTTCCACAAAGCTTTGTACTTCTGCACCTGATGCCTTCAGTTTTCATCAATGATCTTGCTCACTTGACAACCCAGACACCATCTGAATTTGAACAGTGATGCTTGAATCTGATCCATCTCTTTAGAAATATTTTAGGACCATGAAGGTGGCATTCCATTTATGTACTGCTATTTTGTGTGGATTGTATTTTGTAATCTTTAGCTACCCCTGGTTCAGATCATCAAATCATATTGCGCCAACTGCTAGCTACTGATGCCCTTACCAACAATTTGTTGATACCAACAAGGGTTTCCAGTGTTAGGTAATGTCGCTTCTGTCTCCAAAACGTGAAGTGTTGTTCATTTATCCAGCAGTAACAAACAGGCCCATAAAATTTCTACTTCTGTGAGTTGGCAAGAACATTAATATCCACAAAAATAAAGTCCTAAGAGGAAAAACCTTTAAAACGGGGGTAGGCAGTCTTTGATAGGTAGAGATCTACCTGAACATGAAAGAGATCAAAAAACGCTGCCATTTGGCGCTCAAGGCCTAACTAAATAGTACGGAAAATTTAGAAAAACATAAAGCAAATGTCACTGTAAAAAAATATAAACTTAGCCTACTGTAAAAGCAGACATAGTCAGTCGAGTAGTGGACAGTGTCAGTAGGGCAGTGGATGGTGTCAGAAGGGCAGAGGAGGAGAAGCAAGCTTTCAGCTACTGCAGGAGGAAAATTCAAGGGATTGGTTCCAGTAAATGCTGCCACTGCTCCTGTTCAGGTTTGAGGGGTGGCAAGGAAGGAAGGTCTTCTACCCATCACTTGTCTGCGATCGACAGGTTGCCAACCCCCCCAGCAGCCAATGGTGTACACATGCTGCAGGAGGAATTATACCCCCTGTCGCTTTCAGCGGGTGCTACTGCCCGCCAATCGCAACCAATTCAAGTAAACGGAGCCACTCTGCAAGTGCCCCACAACTGCGTGCTTGTGTGTGGGGGGGGTCCAAGGGGTTAAAGCAGGTGGTAAGAAGGCACTACAATGACTTCCCACCAGCTGCTTTAACCCCTTGGTTGCTGCCTGCTCCCTCTGCTGGCTCAGCTGCAAATGACAGGA
Organism: Lithobates septentrionalis; assembly: GCA_037952835.1. NCBI lineage: Eukaryota > Metazoa > Chordata > Amphibia > Anura > Ranidae > Lithobates > Lithobates septentrionalis. The sequence goes on along the minus strand of JBBDGP010003549.1, from coordinate 56,046 downwards.
AGTAGTCCCACAACACATATAGGACTGCACTGTGTTTGATGCTGTAGGGACGGCAGGTCGGTGAACCAAGGGCGTGATCTATCAGTCACTACTAGTCCCTTTAAAATAACTTAAAGTGTAGATCAAGAAAAGGTAAAAAAAAAAAAACACACACACACACACATGCAGTACACCTCTGCAATACATGCACAAGTCCAATGTTTAATCCCTTTAAAGACTCTATAAAAGCATAGAAAAATACCTAAAATACCTTTCATTCCTACTAGAGAAGAACTTAATGCCTAATTTCCTGTGACAACACAGAGTATTTGTGGACTGTAATCTAACAGAATGGTGTAAGACCTGCCCAATTGGCTCTTGTTGAACTAAAAAATACTGCTTATTCTCCTCATCATCACAACATAAGAGGAAGGGGTTTTGTAGTCCAAGAGAAAAACTGAAAAAGCCGATTAGACTCCCTAAGATAGAGGCAGATTTCACAAGACATCTGACTTTCGGATAGGATCAACAGGTATTTTCTGCGCTTATCAAACATATCAAAATACTTTCATAGGTATATTTAACAGACGAAAAGGGAGAAAAATATGAGAAAAGTGAATTATTAGGGTTTACATAAACTATTACTCACTGGTTGACTCTGGCCGTTATTAGCAGTTTCCTCTGGTGAAGAGTCGTTTCACTGCCAGCCTGTTCTAGGAAAGATCATTAACGAACATTACACATCAAACTCTTACTGGTATAGGAAAGATAATTGATCATAATATAGACACACTTCTTCTGGAGTAGTCTGAATGGCAATACCACAAGCATAAATAGACTATAATTCATAATTAATTCATTTAGGTTAGCGGCAAGATACAAAGACCGATGATGTATGAATGTCTGCAAATGCTTCTTTTAAGAAGACGCACAATGAAAATCACTGTTTAAGAAAGTGTGGTATTGCATACACAATGTAAATGATAAACTCTACCGGAGTGCAATGAGCCAAGTACTGCTATTTTTGAGCTAATGGTTGCGACTATTTCAGCTCATGGTTAAAATAAATTCAATGTGTAAGGAGGCAGTCTGAAAGCAGCGTGACAAAGAATAGAAAGGTCTCCTCCTTATGTGTTGCACTTGCTTGATTAACCAGGGTTAGTTTCAGACATGGTCATCTAGGACAGAGTTTCTCAACTCCAGTCCTCGAGGCGCCCCAACAGGTCATGTTTTTAGGCTTTCCATTATTTTACACAGGTGATTTTATCAGTTTTACTGCCTTCGTAATTACCACAGCTGTTTCATCAGAGGGAAATCCTGAAAACATGACTTGTTGGGGCGCCTTGTGGACTGGAGTTGAGAAACACTGATCTATAGCACACCACGCAGGAGTGCATTCTTATGGGATTTCACACTTCCCAAGAGGCAACGCTGGAGAATAGTGACAGTAATAAAGCCTACATATAGAAGTTGGAAACTAGAGCCTGCAGTTAGTTAGTATTTTTCAACTTTTTTGATTTTAATGCTTTGGGCATTTTAAGCTTTCAGTTATTGTTCCTTATCAGGGTGTGGGGGACTCCGTAATAAAAAGGTCCTGTGTGGCCTTTATGCAAGGTCCACATTTACTCAGCATCTTCCTCTCCTTTCTGTTCAAGCACTTGATTGGCTTAGTGCCATCACATGAAGTAGGTCATATACTAACCCACACCCAAAATGTAGCGGGTATTTCCTTTGGCTTCAAATCAGGACTTTGAGTGTACAGAGCAATGGCTCTCCATGTTGGAAGTACTGACCCTGGGCAGGGAGGCCCTAAACTCATAGGCATCTCTACTAGATGTCATGCATATTGACTTAAACTTATGAAGAAATTTGATTTTTAAAATGTTTTCATTAATAAAGTGTTTTATAGCAAAAAGTAAAAAATATATATATTTTTTTCTTAATTGTCAGTCTTTTTTTGCTTATTGCGCAAAAAATAAAAAATAAAACAGTGGTGATCAAATACCACCAACAGAAAGCTCTATTTGTGGGAACAAAAGGATATGAATTATTATAATAATATGCCCCTTCTATCCAATTACACAACAAAGCTCTTCATTCACTCCCTGGTCATCTCTCACCTTGATGACTGCAACTCCTTTCTCATTGGCTTACCTTTACATAGGCTTTCCCCCCTTCAGTCCATCATTAATGCTGCTGCCAGGCTCATCCACCTTATCAACCACTCAGTGTCTGCTTCTCCTCTCTGTCAATCCCTACATTGACTTCCGCTCACCCAATGAATTTAATTCTAAATACTGACAACAACAACTTACAAAGCCATCCACATCTACCAGCTACATCAATAACCTAGTCTCAAAATACCAACCTAATCATTTTCTTAGTTTATCCCAAGACCTCCTGCCCTCTAGTTCCCTCGTCACCTCCAGAACTTTCCAGAGCCTCTCCCGTCCTATGGAACTATCTAACCCACTCTGTCCGATTATCTCCTACTCGGTTTGCTTTTAGACAATCCCTGAAAACCATCCTCTTAGGAGTAGCATATCCTACCCATACCTAACAATTTTCTTCATCAGCTCATCCCCCACAGCCACTACCTTTGTACTACTTGACCCTCCCTCCTAAATTGTAAGCTCTTATGAGCAGGGCCCTCTGATTCCTCCTGTATTGAATAGTATCTGTACTGTCTGCCATTATTATTATTATTATTATATTATATAGAGCTAACAGTTTACGCAGCGCTTTACAATATAAAAGGGAGACAATACAGTTATAATACAATAAGATACAAGAGGATACAAGAGGATTAAGAGGGCCCTGCTCAGAAGAGCTTACAATCTAATAATTATGTTGTAAAGCACTGTGCAAACTGTTGGCCCTATATAAATCCTGAATAATAATAATAATAATAATAATAAATAGGAAGAGCTTGGAAAAATGCTTTTAACGGATCCTTCCACTGGTGGTTGTTGTGGCACAGGGAGACTATTAGGACTTTAGGGAATCTGCAATCCAAGAGTACTAAAGATAAAGTGTATGGAAAACTCTAACAACTTCTTTTTGCAAAAAAGCATCTTTTGATCCTGGCGAAAAGACTTCCAAGCAGATAACACGGGCACAGTGTATTGAAAGATATATTAAGGAATCAAATTTGCCAATGTAAAAACCCATTTACATTCTCACACAGAACAGCACTATACTAGGTTTTACTTTGAAACCTGTCAAAATACTACAATACACAGATGTGATCAATGATGCCAGAATGCTCCTCTCAAGCAGACCTTGAGTCTTCATTGAAGCTTAAAGTGTATGTCAGGACAAAAAAAAAAAAAGACATCTGCCGTACATCTCTAATGTATGTAACACTGGGTATAGGATTGTGTATATGAAGGTATTCTATTTATTTTGTTTCTATTGGTTGAACAAAATTAAATTTTTTTCAACCTAACCACCCAACTATGCATGCACTTTTTCCTATGTTTCATCCCAATCTCCAAGTACAGAAAAGTATCTGTTGATCTGATAGCTTTTCAACTAAGCTGCCAACAGAATGACTGTTGTGCTGAAATCCCAAGCAATGTTTTTTTACCTTAATGCATTAAGGAAAAGACCTTCTGAAAGCAGGCCCCCCCCCCAGCACCCCCTTACCAGGGCTTGATCTCAATCCAGTGATGTGCACAAGAGCAGAGGCTCTCTCGCTTCGAATTGGCTCAGACACAGCAGCAGGAGCCATTGGCTTCTGCTGCTGTCAATCATGCCCAGTGAGCAGGGAGCAGGGGGATGGGGCTAAGCCGCACTCATCGTATCTTGTGGGCACACAGAGCTGGCTCAGAAGCAAACACACAAAAGTGCCCCCATAGCAAACGAGGGAGCCGAGAGCACTGGTGGGGGACCCAAGAAAATCACCAGGATCGGTGATCTACCAGATGTCTTATCTGGATTTGAACATACCTAACCAAAAAACATACAAATGACAAAGCAAACCAAAGATGTCCAAAGATGTTACCGCTATACTCCCAGTGACAGTCTCTAAAAATCTGGTTGGCTATTAAACGTCGGTACATTTTTACCTCTGCAGTGAAAATACAGAATAGTATCTGATTCCCAAAAATTCTAATAACAGACTTTGATTCAAGCCAATAGAAGACCGAAAACAAGGCCAAGAAATAGGTTCCCTTTAAATCAAGGAAGAAAAGGATACCAATCATCAATGGAGGCTTGTCCATAGGGGCTCCTGGGGCAGCGTATCACCAGTAGTAGTCAACAAATAAAAAAATAAAAATAAAACTTTAATTTATTCTTTTGAGTTTCTCTCCAGCTGTGCTGCTGTTGCTACTTGCTAGGTAGATTAGAAAAATAAAAAAAAAAGTCTCTTCTAGCAACAGGACGTCCATCCGTAAAAAAATCATTAAAAAGTTGTATCTAGAATACTGTAAAATGAGTTCTCCACCATTACTGGCTGCTTGACAGAATTTTATTCTATTAATAGGAGCTCGTTAGAGCGGGCCGAATTCCCGACCCTGGCCCGCTTAGTCTATTGAGCCTAATTTGGTCCCTCCCTTTGATCTTCCCTGCCTGCAGTTGCACAGCCTGACCTGCTGCCCAGACATGTCTCGTCCCCCCTCCGCAAGTCGCACTCCAACACTTGGTCACTCCCTCACTCCCTCTCCAGCCTCCATTCCCCACCCCCAGCCCACCATCTTGAGTGCAGAGAGTGGACAGAGGAGAGGAGAAAGAGACAGAGCAGCAGACTGAGCAGAGCACAGTGCGGGCCGGGTCGTGGGAATCGGGCAACGGGGCGAGAGCAGCAGAGCACAGCGCTGAGCGCCAGCCAGGTCAGGATTAAATTGTGCCCAGCCCCCGGGGGTTCTTGTTGATGTCAAGTTCAACTCCATGAGTGAGTGTCATCAATCATGCATGTTAAACCCTCACAGAAAAGATGAATGTCCTGAAGTGAGAGAGCCTCATATAGTATAGTATATAGTATAGTGTATAGCATATATAGTGTAGTGTACAGTGGAAACAAGTGGAATACAGGGGATGGAGTGGGTGGAGTCTATAAGGGGTGTGGCTTATGAGAAGTGGATGGGTCAAAAAAGAAGGGTGGGGTCTGGCGCCCCACAATCTTAAAACGTCACCAGCCGCCACTGCCAATCGTGCACCTCTTTGCCCTATGCAGCCCAAAACCGCTATTTTAATTTCAACTCATTACTGTGTCAGAGCTTTCACACAATGCTGTAACAACAAACAGAACTGGCTGTTTAGAAGAAAGCACAGAGATGATGTCACCAGCAAGCTATACAATCCCAGTCATGATCAAGTTGAATGCCTTTGACAATGGAGACGAGTAAATACTCAGTTTCTGGCGATGTTCATGCCTGGCAAAGTAACACATTCATTTATTCTACAGGGAAGGTGGTTTGCACTTTCCAGTGTGGGAGGCGAGAGCTGTTCTCAGCTTTACTTTTTTTTGTGTACACGTTCTAGTGTTCTGTATATAGAATGACTCTCTCATTTTGATTGTATGTACAAAGTCAATAAAAACGATTGTGCAAAAAAAGTTATTTCACGTATGCTTAAAAGCACCACTAATGAGTTTGGACCCATTGCACCTGTGTGCTTTAGTTGCGCTTAAAAAAAAAAAAAAAATTGGTATTGAATTAAGTTGAATATAGAGTTCAATAATGTAAACTGCAACACTCATACAATGCACAGCCCAAAAACCTCAAATCTGTGAGCTGGCAAACACTTTGCTCTTCATGAGAACTAAGACAAATCCAGCAGAAGGTGACACAATAGGTAAGCATTTTTATTTTTTTTTTTTACAGTAAAAAAAAAAAAAAAAAAAAAAAAAAAAATGGACAACAGCTGTTAAAGTAGAAATAAAGATTTTTTTTTTCTCTGTCTTGTTGCACGGAGCTAAAAAACTGCTTTTTAAAAGCCGTTTACTATAAAAGCTCAGCTGATAATCAGCTTGACGAATTATCCTGGACAGCAAAAGCACTGGAAGCGCAGCCTGTGTGCCAATACCACAAACTTAGCCACAGACAGGCATTTATTTATACATCATTGTGGACAAACATCTTTATAATGAAAGTTGAACCATAGGCATTAAAATGTCATAAATAGGTGAAGTCTGTCACTAGCCGATGCAGCAGTTTTTATTTTTTCCTGTCCTTTGGGTAACTGCTTTATTATCTGTAGATCCTGCCAGTAGATCTATTATAATTTCTACTACCTTTACATGATGCACACTGTTTTCTCCAGTGAAATCACACAGCAGCATTGTCCTTCCGTGGACAGAGTAGTCTTAGATAGGCATGTTAAAAAGACTTTAATACGGAGTTCCAAACAAAAGTGGAACTTCCACTTATTTGTCTCCTTTCCCCCTCCAGTGCCACAATTGGCACCTTTCGGGGGGGGGGGGGGGGGCAGGTATCCTGTTCCCACTTCCAGGAGTCCGGGCCGAGGCTCGTGACATCACCGCGGGGCTCCCTCCTCCTCTCCTTGTCGCCGGGCCAGTAGGAGAGAGGAGCGGGGCCTCGCGCATGCGCAGTAGGGTTCCCCGCCTGAAGCTTTAAGGCTACACTGCCGGGTACCCTCACCCGCAATGGCGGCGGCAGCACCTGACAGCTGATGGAAACATCAACTGTGGTGCCGACATCGCTGGACTCCAGGACAGGTAAATGTCCTATTGTTAAAAGCCAGCAGCTGCAGTATGTGTAGCTGCTGGCTTTTAATTTTTAATTTATTGGGGGCGGAACACCACTTTAAGTGACTATTTAAATCCTAATAAAGTCAACACTTTTTTGAAAAAAAGGTTTCAACCATATGGCATTGTACACCCGGGCATGTGCATATTTTCTGCACGGAATGACTGCGCCCCTAGCGCTTATTCGGGGCTCCATGGGAGAGTACAGAGGGCTGCCTCTCTTCCCTGGTTCTTCCTCCACTTCTCTTTAGGTTGCTCTAGGTGATGGCAGAATGTAGAGCGGCACAGCAAAGGGTCCCAATCGGTTGAATCGGGTTTGATTGAGCTGGGCATTGGTTATAAAAGCCAGCGGCTTCCTGCTCCGTTCATCGCCTGAAGAGACCCTGCTGAAGACAGAGCCCCGTGCTGCTCCCACCCTCCCTTCCTTATATATAAATATTCAAATTTTTGTCATGGCGTTTGTTAATGGGGGTTTGTCATCCAGTTCAGTTCTGGATGGACTATGTGATAGTATTAATAAATTCAATAATTTATGGTTGTAGTAATATGCCCAAAACATGCTCAGCCATTTCAGTATACCAGATGGCTTAAATCTGCAACCATCAAATAATGTTTAGAAAGATGCTCGCATAAGCACTGTACTAAAGATTATATATATATATATATATATATATATATATATATATATATATATATATATATATATATATATAATCTTTAGTACAGTGCTTATGCGAGCATCTTTCTAAACATTATATATATATATATTTGTAACTATATATATTTGTAATTTTAAGATGAAACATTTTGCTGTTATGGATGATTATTGTTCATTTTGGGTATCCCCTTAATAAACACCATGGCCATTATAGCCAACATGAAATAAATTGTGTTATGTCTCTTTATCCAGTTATCCTTGAATCCTTTGTGCTGTCCCATGCAAGTTTCTGCTGGCAGAGCTAGCAAAAGAGCCTGCAGAAAAGATGCACCTAAAAGACTTGTGTTTGGCTGCGTACAACATTTAAAACGCGTACAGTTCTTCTATTGGCTATACATTTACAAGTTTTGTTTGTTTTTTTTACAGACGATTATGCACATACCTACAGAAAATCTGCAAATTTATGTGGCCCTGTATGCAGCTGTGTCCTACGCAGATAAATGCAGCACACACTTTGCTTGTAAATGCAGCTATGGGTATGGCCTCATTTATTACTATAGTGCTGGGCATTTAGATACAGAACTGTAAAGCCCCATACACACCATCAGATTTTCTGCTGATTTTTGTCTTCAGATTTACCAAAACCATGTAGTGCAAGGGCCTGCCTGATTGCATACAAATTGAAACTCCTAAGGTTTGAGCTAATATTATATGGTTTTGGTAAATCTAAAGGAAAAAAAATCAGCAGAAAATCTGATAGTTTGTATGGGGCTTAAGCTATATGAATCTAAATGCGGCATTTTTTGACACCCTGTGAATTAAAGATGATCGCCAGCAGGGTTTAATGCTTTGTCCCAACCCCTTTAACCGTCACTTTTGACAACATGGCTTGTACGTAAATCTGGAGAAAAATAAAAATATAAATATTGAGGGTCTGTTTACACCACAAAAAATGCACACCAGATCTGTTCCTGATGCATTTCTGCATGCACATTTTTAACAATTTTTTGATGCGTCTGGTGCATTTTTGTTTTCAGATGCATTCCAGTTTTTTTTCTTCTTTTTTCTGCTTTTTTTCACTGTAATGTGGTCTGGTGCATTTTTGATGCATTCCAGTGCATTTGTGATGCATTTTACTGCGTTCCAGTACAGTTCTGTGCAGGAAAAATGCAGCAGGTTCTGCTTTTTTTCTGGAACTGGAACGCACTGGAATTGCCAGCACTGGTGCGAACTGTGTCATTAAAAACCATATGCCTTTGGATGCAGAAAAAAAAGCACTAGTATGCATGTGGCGTGAACTAGCCATAAAAAAAAAAAGAATTAAAGTAGTTGTAAACCTAATTTTTTTTATTTTTTTTTTTTATAAACAAACAACTTCATACTTGCCTGCTCTGTGCAATAGAATTGCACAAAGCGGCCCAAAACCTCCTCTTCTTAGATCCCTTGCCCGTGCTCCTAGCTCCTCCTCTCTGTCCAGTGCCCCCATAGGAGGCTGCTTCCTATTATATTCCTAGATTGTAAGCTCTAACGAGCAGGGCCCTCTGATCCATCCTGTATTGAATTGTATTGTAACTATACTGTCTGCCCTCGTGTTGTAAAGCGCTGCGCAAATGGTTGGTGCTATATAAATCCGCTATAATATTATTATGGGGGCACTTGTGCGTGCTCGCTCCTGAGTCCTGTTGTCTCCGTCCATTGACACAGACAGCAGGACTTAGCCCTGCTCCCACTCCCTTATCACTGGCTTTGATTGACAGCAGCAGAAGCCAGTAGCTCCCGGTGCCCCAGCAAAGCCAGTGAGACCAGGAACTGAGGGGAGAAAAGAGCTCCAGATGTGCACAGCGCTGGATCAAATGGGGGCTCAGGTAAGAAAAAAAAAAAAAAAAAGGGGGGGGGGGAAGAGAGGGTGGATACTGATGCCTAAACATCTTTTACCTTAATGCAAGGAATGCATTAAGGTAAAAAAATGATTAGACTTTATAACTCCTTTAATATACTACATACTAAAATTATGGGTACAGTATTGCCCACATTTACCAGACTACAATATTTTTTGCTATATTGGTCCTTTAACATATCTATGGTACCATTGCTCATCTTAGGGGAACAATAACTCAGACGCCAAAACTTTCTGTTACCATTGGGTTGCCTAATATCAACAAGAAAGGCATCCCAATGGTAGGTTTGTTTGCAATGAATGGGTGATTGAGGAATACCCAAGCGACAATAAACAAGCATAAACTGTCCAGATCTCAATCTTACTCAAAGAAGAGATTTTCCTATTTATAGGCAGATTTGATTGATTTCAATGGACACATGAAAGGTAATTTGGATTTGTAGCTTTAAAACAAAATTCTCCTGTAATAAGACCTTCATCCTCCTCATCGCCATCAAATACTAGAATATGAGCTCATGTGAACGAGTCAAAACCAGCAATCCACTGTCATCACCAGATAAATGAAGGAACACTTTCCTCTCCCAAAACTTTCCCTCCTGGTATTTAGAGTCTCGTATGTCACACCGAGATTTTAGAGTGAATTGACAGGCCGCTAAAACTTTTCAGCTGGAGTCCTAGAAGAGGATTTTACTTTGGCTAGAGCTCCTTCATATTTAGAACATTGTCATTTGTAAGTCTTCAAAAAGGCAATTAGGCAGGAATTGGACACGCTTATCTTGTCATGTCGATGCTGGAGCCCCCACAGACTATGCTGGAGGATGAGGAAAAGCAGATGAATACTTTTTGTATGAGTATATATGGCAAAAACGCACTGTGGTTAACTTGGAAAGGTATCCGGGAATAGAAGGGCTCTACAGGGAATAGACAACTCCCATACAAATAAATATAAAATAATTTGCAATCCATTTGTTGGATCGATGACATTTTACTTGCTATATATTTTGCCCTTTCTCCACGGATCTGTAATCCAAGCATAGCAAATTATATCAATGCATAAAGAACATCTGGTAGTATAATAATTGTAGCATTTTATATCTCCTATCAGTCAGCCTAAACAAACTGGAAGAATGTTAAACTGTAACAATAGGCCTTTTGTGACCTACAAGTGAGAGATTATCCAACAATCTGGGAAATAATGTGAACTATCTCTGTGTAGTAAACTAAACCCAAATTTTCCCATAGGACATCATCCATCCTACTTAAAAGTTTAAGCTTGCTTTAATAACAAAGACTATACAAACAATAAGTTAAAGCTTGGTTTGCATCACTCGACTATACCTCGAAATGGAAATTTGAATGCAAAGATATTTTAATTATATCATTATTTATGTTCTTTTGCAGAAATGGTAAGGCTTGCTGAAAAGGTAAAAGGACTAGTGCAGAGCTTTTGAGCCTGTGACCTTACAGCATTGATCTCTTTCTATTGGCTCACCAGTATCATGTGATGCTCATCTCATGACCGTCAACTGGTCAGTAGTTGATCAAATGGTAGGAATCTGTCATGGCCAAAAGATACTTTTTTGTTTATACACTGAACTACTAAAAGGCATTTGGAGGTCTCTCTGTCCCTCCTTCCTCCTCATTTGTCCATCATTTTGGAAAGATCTTTATAGTTGTATAAAATGAACTACTTATCCTTTCCTTGTCAAAAGAAGTTTATTGAGTATACAATGTTATAAAGATACATAAAGTAAGTTTACAAGGATCTATAAAGTAAGCTCATTGTTTTACAGTAGGGTTTATATAGGTAAATATCATGAAATTTCAAATATTAAACATTGGGTTCACGTAAACCTAAATTAAAGATAGACATCATTTCCTTAGTTACTTTTGTAGGTATTTAAATGGTTTATACTTACTATACATATTGTTTACAAGTAGAGTGTATATAGGTCAAATAAATTCTGATAATGAGCTTTAATCGTAAGGTGGAGAAAAGGAAAGAGAAAGAAGAAAAAGGGTTGAAAGGTAGAGGTATGGTCCACAAGGTTGTCCTGCTCGTCAGTTTATTATTCTTTTTAGTTCTCTTTGAAGCCTTAGAATGGGTGTCTCTGTAAGTCATTTAATCTGTTACCATGGCAACAGGACAGAGTCATTGAAGTTTGACAGGAACTGTTGTTTTATCCAAGGATGCCAAAGTTTTTCAAATTTTGGAATTTGATTTTGATCGATGGCTACCATCTTAGCATGGGACATTGTATTATTCATTCTGTGAATTGTTTCTGCTAGTACCAATGTAGGAGATTTCCATGCCTTGGCCACTGTTTGTTTTGCAGCCATTATTAGTTGGATCATAAATTTGAATTGAGAGAGCGTTAACCATTCCGGTTTTAGATTAAGTAAAGTTAAATATGGATCTGGTTGTATTATTTTTTTTAAATATTTTAGATGCAATCACGAAGACTTCCTTCCAGAAGGTTTGGATTACTGGGCACGTCCCCCATATGTGTAAATGTGTGCCTATTTCTGGGCATCCTCGAAAACAAAGAGCTGAGGTATTAGGTGAATATTTTGCCACTCTAGCGGGTACAAGGTACCAGCGAGTTAGGACTTTATAATTTGTCTCCAGTGCTAAGATGTTGGGTGAAGAGGACTTAGATGTGAGCCATATGTTAGACCAGTCCGTGTCTTCTAAAGTTCGTCCCAGGTCCTCCTCCCACCTCTGAACGTAAGAGGGTCTATTAAGATTTGCTACTCCATATAATTGATTATAAAGTGATGAAATTGTACCTTTAGCAAATGGATCTTTTGTACAGATTGATTCAAAAATGGATAATTGGGATAATGGTGTATCCCCCTTTAGGAATGGTGTATAGAAATTTTTGATTTGGAGATATCTAAATATCTCAGAGTTTGGTAGATCATATTTTTCTCTAAGCGATGGGAATGAAAGGAATGATTTAGATGCTATGAAGTCATTTAGTGTCTGAATGCCTGATGTTGTCCAAGCTTTAAAAGAATTTGGGTAGATCCATGCCGGATAAAAGGCCGGATTTCTGATAAAAGAAAGGAGAGGATTGTGTGGAGATTGTAACTGATATTTGGTTTTTAGTTTATCCCAGAGAGATAAGAAGTGTTTAGTTATGGGATTATGAATTTTAAAGCGGTCTTTAGGATCAAGCCATAATAAATTTGATATTAATAGAGGGTCATTTTCTGAAGCCTCTATAAATACCCATAATGGGATTTCCTGTTTTGCATGGTATTTGGACAGACTGGCCAAATGCGCTGCTCTGTAGTAGTTAGTAAAATTAGGGTATCCCAGGCCTCCTTTATTTTTGGGAAGATGTAGTGTGTGTATAGGTATACGTGGTTTAGAAGAGCCCCATATAAACGAAGTTGCTCTTTTTTGTACTATTCTCAAAAAATAGGAAGGAATTGGGATAGGGAGGACTCTGAATAGATAAAGCAATTTGGGTAGAATAGTCATTTTGATTGCATTAATCTTCCCTATCCAGGATAAAGGAAGTTGCGACCATTGTTTTATTAGATTTGTGATCTGTCTTAATACAGGAGGATAATTGGTTGAGAATAAGTCAGAATGAGATGCTGATAAATGAATTCCAAGATATGGGATTGATTTTTCTGCCCATGTGAATGGGAGTGCAGCCCTAGCCGGGATCAATTCCATGTTTGTGAGTGAAATATTAAGCACTAGGCATTTCTTAGGATTAATCATAAGGCCGGATAGGGCTGCAAATCCATCAAGAGCTGGTATTAAGTTAGGACCAGAGACCTGTGGTGATGATAGAAAAAGTAATATATCGTCTGCAAATATACATAATTTGTGTCTAATACCTCCTACTTCAATGCCAGTTATAGTTTGGTTTGTTCTGATGTATTGGGCCATGGGTTCGAGTATAAGGTTACAATATGCAAGTGAAGGCGCAAAGAACTGGCGATAACAACAATAACAACAATAATAAGAACGAAGGGATAGGGGACAAACTGAAATGTTTCCAGTCTCACATTACATTAAATGGATAGATAATGTCCACATGTATATGTCCAAAGTGGAGAAATTGAATATCTCATTAACATATATAGGGTACGGTCTCACTGTCATGTGGACATGAGGAGTTCAAGGGTCCAGTTAATAATGATAGGTCCACGAGCAGGGCTGCCTTCATCAAGAAGTGAAACCACATTCCAATCCTAAGGAAAAGCAAAAGAGAGAGGCGCCTCTGGGTGCAGACTAAAAACAAGGTTTATTTCATAAAAAGGTAATGATCATCAAACTCACATGTTGAAGGTCGTCAGTAGGCATAAAATAGTAATCAATACTGAGGAGGACATCATCCATCAAAGGTTCAAGACAGTCAAAAACAACTCCTAGCAGGGGGCTCTGCCTGTGTGTGAGGAGAGGTACCGCTGAGATGTGAGGCCGGCCGCAGCGGTGACAAGTCACAGTACTAGGTGGAGAGCATGGAAGGCTGTAAACATCCGGCGAGGAGTGATGACGTCATGAGTCGACCGACGCGTTGCCGGGCGTACGGGCTGTGATGACGTGACAGCCGCGCCCCTTCATCAGAGCCTGATGAAGGGGCGCGGCTGTCACGTCATCACAGCCCGTACGCCCGGCAACGCGTCGCTCGACTCATGACGTCATCACTCCTCGCCGGATGTTTACAGCCTTCCATGCTCTCCACCTAGTACTGTGACTTGTCACCGCTGCGGCCGGCCTCACATCTCAGCGGTACCTCTCCTCACACACAGGCAGAGCCCCCTGCTAGGAGTTGTTTTTGACTGTCTTGAACCTTTGATGGATGATGTCCTCCTCAGTATTGATTACTATTTTATGCCTACTGACGACCTTCAACATGTGAGTTTGATGATCATTACCTTTTTATGAAATAAACCTTGTTTTTAGTCTGCACCCAGAGGCGCCTCTCTCTTTTGCCGTTCGAGTATAAGGGCAGATAATAAGGGAGATAATGGGCAACCCTGTCGGGTACCTCTTTCGATATTAAAGGCTTCAGATTTGTATCCAGCATATTTTATATAGGCTTTGGGTTTATTATATAATGCCTTGATCCATGTTAAAAAGTGGGGTCCAAAACCCCATTTTTGTAATGAATATTGCATATATTGCCAGGATACTGTGTCAAATGCCCTCTTAATATCGAGAGATAGAAAACATAAAGGGATTTTCCGTTTTTTAGCAATATGTGCCAATAACACTGCCCTGCGTATATTATCGCCTGCCTGTCTATTTGGCATGAAGCCTACTTGATCTCTATGTATTAATTTTCCTATAATGCTATTGAGGCGTTTTGCTATTATTTTTGCTAATAATTTAATATCCAGGTTTAACAGAGAGATAGGCCGATAATTCACACAGGAAGTATCATCAGAAAGGGGTTTTGGGATCATACAAACAATTGCCATTAGTGTTTCTTGCCGAAAAGAATGTCCATCTAGAAGTTTGTTAAAAGTTTCAGTGAGAATGGGAGAGAGTATTTCTGAGAATGTTTTATAGTATAAAGCCGAGTAGCCGTCTGGGCCTGGTCTTTTGTTAAGTTTTAGGTCTTTTATGGCATTAGCAACTTCATCTATAGTTATAGGCTCATCCAAACTGCTTTTTTGATTCTGAGATAACTCAGGTAAGGTTATTTTTGAGAAGAAGGATTCAGCTTCTGTAGGATTAAATTAATTGTTTGTCTTGTATAAAGTTGCGAGATGTGAGTGAAATTTATGGACTATTTTAACTGGATTACAAGTGTAAAATTTTTTTGATAATTTCAAACGTATTGGTTTGAAAGATTTGTTAGTTGAATTTAATGCCCGAGCCAAATATGTACCTGGCTTGTTTGTATTCATGTAGAAATTGTGTTTGGAGCGTTTGAGGGATTTATCAACTGACTCAGTGAGAAATAGATCGTATTCCAATCTAGATTTTTCCAGATGAGATTTTGTACTCTGAGATGGATTATCTTGAAATGATATGTAGGCTGCATTAAAATTGAGTTCTAGTTTTTTTGCTAGATTTTTGCGTTCCCGTTTAAATAGTGCCATTTGTCTTTGTATTGTACCACGCAAGACAGGCTTATGAGCTTCCCACAGTGTTATTGGGGAGATGTCTGTTGTATTATTAATTGATATGTATTCCTTTAAAGCTTGTTCAATGGTCATCTGATGTAGTGGGTGTTTGAGCATTATGTCCGGTAAGTACCACGTTGGGTCATGCGCTTTTGGTATGGCTGAGGCTATAGTAGTGTATACTGCATTATGGTCAGACCACGGAATCAGAATTATATCTGATGCAATAATTTCTGGTATCATTCCTATTGTTAGAAAAATATGATCTATTCTGGTGAAGGTTTGATGAGGGTGCGAGAAATAAGTGAATTTCTTTTTCATTGGGTTACTTTCTCTCCATGAATCTACCAGATTGTATTTGGAAAGAAGTTGAGAAAAAGGTAATCTAGAGGTTATTTTGGATGGTGTAAAAGGTGATTTATCTAGAAATGGGAGGAGGACCTGGTTCGAATCCCCACACATTATCACTGTTCCTATTTTGTGTGTATTAATCACTTGTAATATATGTGAGAGGAATGGTGTAGGTTGTTTGTTAGGAGCGTAGTAGGAAATCACCGTGATTGCTGTATCCATTATATAACCCATGAGTATCAGGTATCTACCTTCTGGGTCTTTAATTTCTGATAAGGTGAATGGTGTGGATCGGTGAAATGCAATTAGAGTTTCCCTTTGTTTGGTACAGGCAGAAGGCGTGTAAATTTGTTGATAAAAAG
This sequence comes from Lithobates septentrionalis, assembly GCA_037952835.1. Taxonomy (NCBI): domain Eukaryota; kingdom Metazoa; phylum Chordata; class Amphibia; order Anura; family Ranidae; genus Lithobates; species Lithobates septentrionalis. The sequence goes on along the minus strand of JBBDGP010003549.1, from coordinate 39,988 downwards.
GAGAAATATATTTTGGAGTAGAATCTTTGGTGAAGTGTGTTTCTTGGAGGCATACTATGTGACTACTTATCCTTTCATCCAATTTCTAAAATTGCTGCATTTGCAAATTTCAAAAGCCAATATAAAAAAGGAATAGTAGTGGGAAAAAAAAACAAAAAACAAAAACTTTGTGGCTTTGACTAATCATTTTTTTGTATAATTCTCCTTTACAGACAGCATGGCAGGGTGTGTGCCCTATACCTACATATTTTTGCTAAGTGTCCCTTGTTTCCGTCTCAGAAAATTGGGAGGTATGGCATTCTGGTGTTAGGCTGGATTCACACCTATGCAGTTTTAGTGCTTTTTGCATTTTGCAGATCTGTACTAGAGTCCTTTTAACATGGTTTCCTATGGAACATGTTCTGTAGTGCAAATCTGCAAAATGCAAAAAGCACTAAAAATGCATAGGTGTGAATCCAGCCTTACTGGTCCTTTTATGTTGCATTAAAGCAGAACTATAGCAAAACTCTTTTTCATTTTGGATAGAGTAAGGGATGATTATAACCCCTGCCAGTTTATTTTGCAATCTGTGTCCCACTGGGGAGATTTACCTTCACTTCCTGTCCCATGGACAAAACAGAAAGTGAGGGGAAATCCCTGCAAATTAAGGGAATCCCTTGGGTGACTGACGTCCAGGTCACCAGAAATAGTGTCCCCAGTGGAAGATTTCCCCTCTATTACTTCTCTGAGGACAACCCAAAATTTGGGATTTTTTGAACTTTCACTTTCAAGGATAATGGTAAATGGCAAATAAAGAGGTTGATTCTCCCTAACGGGGGCACAGACGGCTTTAATTCCTCTCCACCCCATCCAAAACTGAAAAAAAAACATATGTTATTCTTTAAAAATAAAAAATTATACATGGAGTTATATTTTATTCTTGGATTAAAAAAAAAAAATCTAATAATTTCAATATTTTTGATATGTGTGGATGTTACAATTGAAAGTGTTAGGCTTCATTTACACTGGCACATACAGTTGCGTCGCTGGGGGGTGGGTGCCGAGGGTGGTGGAGGGTCCTGGAGGCAGGGCAGTTCAGCCGGAACGTGCCGGCGCCAAGCTAGCCCTAAGTGAGACTCCTCACTCTCACTCCTGCTGCTGCTGCCTCCTTTCACAATAGATAAGTCCGCCGCCCGGAGAGTGACAATCTGAGCAAGCAACTCTTCGGGCAGCTGCACACAAAATCCTCCTCTGCCAACTGCCCAGGTGCATAAGGGGGGGTCTGTACTAATGGAGGAAGGGATTTATCCTGAGGGGGGTCTGCACTGATGAAGGGGGGGCCGGTACTGATTGAGAGGGGTGGTTTATCCTGAGGGGGGGGTCTGTACTGATGGAATGGGGGGGGATTATCCTAAGTGGGGGGGTCTGTACTGAAGGAGGAGGGGGGTTAGTACTGATGGAGGAGGAGGGGGGTTTATCTTGGGGGGGGGGCTGCACTGATGGAGGGGGTTGGTTTATCCTATACTTAGTGGAAGGGGGGGAGGTTTACCACACTGGGTGACCAACCCTAGTGATGCCACTGGACACATAGCCCCATACTTCAGTGCAGAGGATTGTGTTTATAAGCCTGGGGAATGACAGGTGCTCCCCACAACTGCATGCGGCCAACACGAGAGACAGAGCAGCTGTAAAATCTTCCCGCACATGCCAGTGTTTACAGCTGTACAGGTTATCTGCATCCATTCCAGTACTGATGTAAACACTGGCATGTGCGGGAAGATCTGTACAGCCGCTCCATCTCTCAGCCTGTCATTGATTATGACAGGGTAGCTGCATGAGACTGACACCTTTCTCAGTGTGGTACGCCAAAAATCTAAATAATTGGGATAAAGAAACAGATGTTGTTAATGTGAATTTTGTAAATCATTTGGTTGGTTTTTATGTAGCAACCAGACAAGACTTTTGTTATATATTGTAGACAGAGCACAGAATTTATGTTGCCATTATTTTTACCATTTTAGTCCCAATGATCTCCTATGGATCATTCATTACCCTCGGTTTCTAAATATATTTTCTATAATAGGAGTCAGCATTATGGGCTCTATATCCTGCCTACAATGTTCTGATTGGTTGCTGTAGGTCAGGGGTAGGCAACCTCGGCCCTCCAGCTGTTTTGATATTACAAGTCCCATGAGACATTGCAAGAACCCCAACAATCACACACATGGCTCCTAGAGGCATCATGGGATTTGTAGTTTCACCACAGCTGGAGGGCCGAGTTTGCCTATTCCTGCTGCAGGTCATTCACAATGCTACTCTAAGGCTTTTGTGATATATTCAGAGAAGCATAGCATAAGGTCTCATTCACGCTGTCTGCAAGCTAAATTCTCTGTTTTAGCGTGCAGGCAGCTGTCAGTTTCGGGTTGCAGTAATCTACAGTAGGGTGCAGTGTGATGCGCGTTTCAGTGCGTCAGTTTCCTTTTTTTTTTCTACTTAACTTTATTTGAAGTGCACAAAGTGACACTTTGATGTCTCCACACAGAAGCACAGTGCATTGCACTGCTGTGCCACTCGGTGCCTACCTGTGCGCCGCAATAAAATGTCTCATGTCTATATTTTGATCACAGCTCACTTCGCCTCCGGACTGCATTGCAGTGCGAACAGAGCACATGGAAAAACAATTGTTTTCTATGTACCCTAGTGATGTCTATAATTCATCCAGTGCAAAAAAAAAAAAAAAAAAACACCAGTCACTGCACTACATGTGAACAAGCCCTGACTGTATTACATAGTAACAAATTGTTTACTTTTTTACTTCGACAAGGAATGTAAAAAAAAAAAGCTATAAAAAAGGAAGGGGATCTGGCTGTACTATCTGGAAATAGTGCTCAGATCACAAAACTGGCTTCACAGAATTATATGTATATATTTCAGCCATGCATTTAGCTGCTTGCCTGGAATTCAGCAATCAGACAAGTAACTTTATTCTCCTATCACAGGTTTGTGGTGCTTATCCAACTTTATCAAGGAAAAAGTGCACGTTTAGAAATGAAAAATTTTTTGGAGTCCACCATTACGTCTTCCAAATTCCTGCTGTGTTGTTTATAGAATAAAACAGGCTGGTGAACTCTGCGACAGGTGCCTCTGATAATGGGCTACTTGTGCCCAACACTGCCAACAAAGACAAAGGAGCAGATGATGTAGAGGCCATAGATGAAACTGTACCTGGACAGAGAGGCTTGTACTCCTATACCATAGACCACCTGCCACCAGTGTAACCACTCCAAACCTGTGCACTTCTCTCCTGTATCTGCCAATATGTAATCATGGCTGCAAAGCTGGCCACACACCAATACAATTTTGTTTGAAAATTCATATGGAAATTCAGAAAAACAAAAAAAAAAACAAAAAACAAAAAACAAAAAAAATAAAATAAAATTGGTCGAAAGAACATTCAATACAACTAGGACAGAATTCATATGAAAACCCTGAAAATGTCTTTCTATTGCAATGCCAATGTTTTGAATTTTACTTTTCATTTCAGAATGCAATTATGACATAATGGTGCAATAATAATTGATGAATGACAGTGCGTAAAATTTTTCCCAAACAAAATTCACAGTTAGAATTTTGTTCTAGAAGCATACACAATTGTCAATCGGACCCCATTAAAGCAGAACAAAACTTGCCATCTTAGCCTCGATTTGATCTACAGTTGCCATGGTGCTGCACATGTGATCAGTTATGACACCAGCCATTTGATGGCTTGACCGTTCCTTCGAGAACACAAGCAACTGTGACAGTTAATCACAAAATGTCTTGATAGTAATGGTTTTGCAACACAGTCAAATCAATGGGTTTCATTATGCTTTAACTATCAGAAAATTGAATAAATGTTCCACTTTTGCTGAGAAAAACATAAAGCCCTCTGGGTGATCAATGCACATTGCAAAGATTTTAATAAACCTTGTTAACAGATTCCAAACTTTTGTTGCTGTGAAGAAATAGCTCTTTGTTTCACCAGACTGATTGCATAAAGATTCTGAATAGGAGAGTCTGGTTCATTATTAATCAGCTGGTGCCCTTTCTGTGTTCAAATGAAGAAAGCTGTAATGTCTGCATCCCTATTGAAGTGTTTAACCCTTGGGGAGTATCACACCAAAACTTACATTTCTATTGCAGAGGTGCCTAAAATCTGACTTAAGTTTACACTTTGGGAAAATTAGTGAGTGAATCGCACGAGCAGAAAATGAAATTTTTGGAGGCGTTCTGAACAACTGTGTACCGAACGCCTCCAGGTTGCCATGATTCACTGAATTTTACAGAAAATTACAGTACTTCAGATTGAATAGCTTAGGTATTTTTTAACATTAAATTACAACATGGCTTGTGCAGCAATTGTATATGCTCTTTTCTTTTTTATATTTTTCCAAGAAAGTGGAGTTACCCTTTAAGCCTCTCTCATAGCCGCAAGAAACGGTTTTCAGCTCAAATAATCAAATAAGATAAAATGGTACTGATCTGTAAAGTTGGATTCCACCAAACTTTAAACTACTAGTATATTTTTAGGAGTTTGTTATGGTTGCAGAAACACAGGAAGATTAGAAGGGTTCACCCATACCTTTTATTGGGGTCCTATGCGCTGGTCAGGTGTGAATCTTCTTCTCGTGTGCGGCCATGTGTCAGTTACTTACATTAAAGTGGTTGTAAAGTCAGAAGGTTTTTTTATCTTAATGCATTCTATGCATTAAGATAAAAAAACCTTCTGTGTGCAGCTCCCCCCCTCCCGAGCACCCCTAGTACTTACTTGAGCCCCCTCTCGATCCAGCAATTCTCCCTCTTGATTGGCTGAGAAAGCAGAGGGTGCCATTGCCCCCAGCTGCTGTCAAAGTTAGTGAGCCAATAAGGAGAGAGACGCGACTCCATGTCTGAATGGACACAGAGCAGCGTCTCGGCCTGGGTGCCCCCATAGCAAGCTGCTTGCTGTGGGGGCACTGGACAGAAGGGAGGGGCCAGGAGAGCCAGAGAGGGACACAAGAGGAGGATCTGGGCTGCTCTGTGCAAAACCACTGCACAGAGCAGGTAAGTATGCCATGTTATTTTTAATCAAAAAAAGCCTAGACTTTATCATCACTTTAAACCTCAACATATGTAGGCACCCATACTAAATAAATAAGAACAGTTTGCAAGCAAAGTCTGCACGTTGTGTAGTAAGATATTATGCTGAAGACCTTTACTAGAGTTATGCAGCATACTAAAAAAATAAAAGTGAAAAACTATACATGAAATAGAAAAAAAACTTACCCAAAAATATAACTAGTCATTGGAGAGCGGCAATAGTTTATAAGACGTCGTAGGACATTATAAGTTCACTATGGATGGTCACAATGGTCCTCAGACAGTCCAGCCTTCTTGGGTTGTTCCAGGTTTTTTTTCAGTGTTGGGCAGCTGTAAAAAAAACAAAAAACAAATATATATATTTTATACATGGATACATAAGAAGAAAATCACATTGGTTTTAATTTTCTTTTTTACAGAAGTGACTCAAGACATAAAAGACATGAGAAAGTAGCAACAAACAAAACAAAGAGGATTCCCATCTGTGAAAAGCTGTTTTCTTGTAAGTTGGATATGGCATTATCCCCTCTGTGTAATACCGTTAGTCATTTCTCATGCTGAACAAATCTATGCCATGACCTTCAGCAGACTTACACTATGCTAAACATAATGAGTCACACTGGTTAACCTCATGATAGATTATTAAGTAGAAGAAATCTGATGATACAGTATTTCTGTCTTATCATGGAGTCACATAGACTGCCTTCATCAAGAGGGTCCCACATGCCCTAATGAAGACCCTGGTTGTTAAACATTGTGACCAATAGGCAAGTCAACATACCTGGTCAATAAAAAGAAGTAAGCATATGTACAGTTCTGCTGATTAAGGCCTTGTTCACACTGGGCGTACTAAAGCGAACACCCATGGAGGGCCATGTTTACTGCATGGGGATGCCCAGGTGTTCCCTACAGGCAGTCCTATTGATGTCAGTTGGCCTCATAGATACAGACATCCATGTGGGTGCACGGCAGTGTTGCCAACCGTCAGTATTTTTACTGGCAGCCAGTAAAAAATGGGCACTTTTCTCCTGCTAGTAAATGCTAGTAAGAGGAAAAGGTTGCCAGTAAAAAATATGGCTGTGACGCTTGGCTCGGAACTGGGCGGAGATGGTGTCTGCATGTGTTGTGTGATGTCATGGTGGAAAGGAGCCGAGCTGAGTGACCAGAGCCTCGTGTGCGGGTCTGCGGGACGGGAGGAAGGCAAGCCAGGAGCGGGACTGTCAGTGCTGTTTGGACTGAAGGGGACTGAGAGGACCACCTGGCATGGCATGGATAGAGACTGTCACAGTGACTCAGGATGTTAGTGTCAGTGATCTATGCTGCTGCACACTGCTATGAGTGACACTGTGAGAGTTCATTTCATGGGCGTGTGTCACCCATTCGAATTTCCTGCCCTGAGCCACTTACTTACTATATTGGGGGATAAAATTAGAAATAGGCTTTTTGCCTTAATATCTACCTTAAATCACATTGCGAATTGCATATTGTACTTATTTGTAGCCTAAATACTGAAATTTGCACTTACAACTGTAATTTTGTAACTTTTGGAAATGCCAGTAAAAACGTGGCTTTGCCAGTAAATTTTGGGTGTCGTGTCAGTAAATTTCAATCTGGTAGGTTGGCAGCACTGGTGCACAGCCCTAAACATAGACAGTGTGCATTCAGAGCCATGCACCCACACAAGATTGGGAGCAGCATCTGTCTGTGCAGCCGCCGCATCCCAACTGACATCAAAGGAACTGCACAACACCTGTGCAGGCAAACACAGCTATCCATGTGTGTATGCTTTACTACACCCCGTGTGAACGAGGCTTAGGATCACCATTCATTTTGTTGCTGCAGGGAATATTCCTTAATACATTTCTGTTGTGTTATGCTTGATTTGTCACTAAAGGGAAATCTCAATGCTTCGATATTATTAATTTGCTTCCTGCTTAACTGCTATTGTGATAAGATGTTGGGAATTGAATGTTTATAGCTGAACTTAAGTTAAGCTAACTTATAGCTTGCCCCCCTGTGACGAAGTCGGAAGGAATGAAACATACGTCGCGATGCAACTGGACAGCAACTGGAATCATCGCATTAACATCGTGAGAGCGACTGGCGTTTCCCTGGATAGTCGTCAGCCAGCGTGGAGGTGGTGACACTGAAGGGGATCGCTCGATTATGTCATGAGCAACACAATGGGGGTTATTTACTAAAATTGGACAGTGCAAACACTGGTGCAACCCTGCATATAAATCAGCTTCCAGGTTTTTTTTGCCAAAGTTTAATTGAAGAAGCTGAAGTTAGAAGCTGATTGGCTACCATGCACAGCTGCACCAGATTCTGAGTGCTCCAGGTTTAGTAAATTTGCCCCAATGTTTGATACAAGATATTTTAAATGTGAATGGACTGGGTATTGTTTTAGATTTAGGCTGCTTTCACACGGAGGCACTTTACAGGCACTATAGCGCCTGTAAAGAGCCTCTCCTCTCACTCCAGTATGAAAGCCGAGGGCTTTCATACTGGAGCGGTGCGCTTGCAGAATGGTTAAAAAAAGTCCTGCAAGCCACATCTTTGCAGCGCTGTAAGAGCGGTGTATACACCATTCCTAAAGCGGCCCTGCCCATTGAAATCAATGGGCAATGCCACCGAACCACCGGCAATGCGCCGCTGTAGCGGCGCTTTGCGGGCAATTTTAACCCTTTTTTGGCCGCTAGCGGGGGGTTAAAAGCACCCCGCTAGCGGCCGAAAACCTCAGCAAAAACGCCAGTGAAGCGCCGCTAAGCATAGCGGCACTTTACCGCCAACGCCCCAGTGGGAAAGTAGCCTGAAGATTGAGCTTTACAATATTACACTAGTGGAGCCTTTCTTTTTCATGTACCCATGGATATGCACCTTTACTACAAGGAACTGTGGAGAGGTGGATTGGCTTATTAAAGTGGTGTTCCGGCCGAAATTATACTTTTTAAATAAAAATACCCCTATAATAAACAAGCCTAATGTATTCTAGTAAAGTTAGTCTGTAAACTAAGGTCTGTTTTGTTAGTTTATAGCAGTAGTTTGTCATTTTATAAACTTACAGCAGGCCGTTGCCATCTTAAGTGTGGGCATCTGAAGCCAGACTGTATTTCTTCCTGGATCTCATCCTTGCAGATCTCGTATATGCTCAGTACAGCACAAGCAGTGTAGTAGGTTTCAGGTCAGGTTTCCATAGCAACGGCAGTTTCAGAGGAAGTTGCCGCCCCTTCCCAGAAGGCATTGCAAACAGGAAATGATGCGATGGGCCGCGGCCAGGGAGGAGGAAGTGAAAAATGAATACAGCAGATATACAGTAGGTGCTGAGAAAAAAAATAAATAAATATCCAATTTGTTTACAGTGCACAGTTTAGTGAGGGATGCTGAAGAGTTGTAAAAGTGGGTGGAACTCCACTTTAAGGTATCTTCGACCAACTGATTTTTATGGCTTACTAGCCTAACGACAAGAGTGGTAGGCAAATAAATTTGGTGAGTTTCCACCTGATGGGAGCTGGTCTGATATGACACGTACGGGAGTATTAGGGCATCACTGGGAATATCAACAATATCGTTTAAAGTGGAGTTCCACCCACTTTTACAACTCTTCAGCATCCCTCACTAAACTGTGCACTGTAAACAAATTGGATATTTTTTTACTTTTTTTCTCAGCACCTACTGTATATCTGCTGTATTCATTTTTTACTTCCTCCTCCCTGGCCGCGGCCCATCGCATCATTTCCTGTTTGCAATGCCTTCGGGGAAGGGGCGGCAACTTCCTCTGCAACTGCCGTTGCTATGGAAACCTGACCTGAAACCTATTGCACTGCTTGTGCTGCACTGAGCATGTGCGAGATCTGCAAGGATGAGATCCAGGAAGAAATACAGTCTGGCTTCAGATGCCCACACTTAAGATGGCCACGGCCTGCTGTAAGTTTATAAAATAACAAACTACTGCTATAAACTATCAAAACAGACCTTAGTTTACAGACTAACTTTGCTAGAATACATTAAGCTTGTGTATTATAGGGGTATTTTTATTTAAAAAGTATAATTTCGGCCGGAACACCACTTTAAAGAGGACTGCTATTGGACTCTTGTTTTGTTTTTCTTTTTATGACATTTTAATTGTATTATCATATGTATGTATATATATATATATATATATATATATATATATATATATATATATATATATATATATATATATATATATATATATATATATATATATATATTTTTTTTTTTTTTTTTTTTTTTTTTTCACTGGTTTTGATATTTATGGTTGCAAGTAGCAGCATTGGTTGTAATTTTTCTTTGTTATTTGGAGCGCGGGAGATTATATTTACTCATAACAGTTCGATAAATTATTTTCTTTAGCAAGGAACACACATTCCACAATAATTATGCTACTAAAATTAGTGTGTACTGTAAATTGTCTCCAGCATTGCTCCTGGTTTTTCTCACCGGAGGCTGCTATAGTGTTGAGGCTCAGAGCAGTCACCTTCTTATTGAAAACTCTCCTCCTCGCCAAAAACTACTGTCACTTTCTGTGATTAAAATGTGTGCATTTGCAGCCTTAATTGTAGGTCTTGGCTCAGCTAGAGAGGAAGAATCTTTACAGTGCTTAGGCTCATAGTGCTGCCCTGCTGAGGAAGAAAGTAGAGAATATCCGGAAAAAAAGATAAGACACAATCCTTGTAAGTTTAAAGCCCGGTACACATGGGCCAAAAGTCGGTTAAACAAAACAAAAAAATGTCCAACAGTCGGCTCGTGTGTATGTCCGACATGCATGCTGGAAAACCAGCATCTGACCGACTTCCAAACAGCTCTCTCAGCCAATGGCAGAGAGCGCTGATTGGAGTGTTCTGGTAGGCAGGCTGTCTCCGTCAGAACACAACAGCTCAGCGGGGGAGATCTCTGAACTAACCTTGCCGACAGCTTTTTTTTCCCCCTTCAACTCGTGGGGTTGAATGAAAAAAAAAAAAAAAAAAAAAGAAGAATAGTGTGTACCCAGCTTAAACTTTCTTCTGTCTCCCTGCCAGCAGAGTTTGTCCTGTCACCTCTCCTGCTGAGAAGTGAGTAATCAAACACTGCTGATTGCTCAGTTCTCCCCTCAGCTCTGAGCAGAGAGCGGTGACTGTCATCAGCTTTCTGCTCTACCCCTCCAGCGCTCACTGGAGCACTGGACTTAGGAGGGGAGGGAGCGTTTGGCTCAGTCTCAGCATGTCATTGTGTGTGTGTGCGCATAGCAGATATTATATTTTACATAATGTTTAGTTTACTAAAGTATATGACAAAGTATATTATGACAAAAAAGAAGCCTTCTCCATTAAACTACAGGGCTGGTAATCATACTCTTACGCAGGCTGTATTTTCTTTTGTTCAAGCACCATTAACTTTGCTCATTTCTTCTTAGCTGTGGAACTGGCTGTGTTCACCCTTTGTGAATCTATGAAGATCTCATAATAGTCTCACTATGTCACCGCTATCACAGCAGGGCCGCTCACAATAAATATATAATTTATTAGGGTACTTCCTACATTCCCTAATACTAGATCACCTGTGAAGGCCAAGTAAATCTAAAACAAATATATTCATGAAAAGGAAATAGTAAAAAGGTCATAATAACTAATCCCACAAAATGTATCTTTGTATGATCATTTTATGATTTTGGATTAACAAATATTCAAAACTTCCGGAATGCATTACAGCTGCTAAATTACCCGGACGCATATAAAGAGGAAATAAAACAGCGGGCCACGCCAAATAGAGACATCAGCCACACTGGAAGCTGAACTCTGCTCAGTGATGTGACAATTCCAATTTTATTATGCTCTGCCACGACGCACTTCACATTCGCTGAGGGAAATTAAACTATTTACCCTCATTTCCATTCAGCAAAAGACAAAACTAAATTAGAAAAAAAAAGAAAAGGAGGCCAAGTGCCTTTATGCATTGGAAGGCTGCTTTCAATGCTGGTGATTGGAGAAAGATAGGAAAATACCTGGCCAATCGGGTAGCCGGGTGCCACATGCAAGTTCAGAATTTACCATAGCCATAGAATTTCAGACAAATCACAACTACCATTCTGCCCGCGCCCCCCAACCAACACCTATTCTGACCAACCTATGTAAAAAAAATGCATATGCTTACCTATTTTCAGGCCACTCCAGTCCAGTCACGTGAACTCCCCTGCGTCAGCCAGAGCCAGATGCAGGGGAGAGGAGTGAGCACTCCAACAATGGCTGGTAATGTCTGGGAGCATGACATCACCCATAGACTTCAATGGCCCATCCTTCCTCTTCCCTGCAGCAGCACTGGCTGACACAGGGGAGCGGAATCCCAGACCGGAGCAGCCTGAAATTTGGCAATTATAAACATCTTTCTTGCATAGGTGTTGGAGGGGGAGAAGACAGCTTTAATTCCATTTTAATAAAAGTGGTTTGATCACCTCTGACAACTGGAACCGTGTGCGAGTACAAAACATTACAGCATCTGAAAAATTTTAGGGGCCTTTTATTCGGGGGTTAGCTTCTTTATTTAATTATTTTTTATAGGTATTGCAGGTATGAGATATCCCAGGATGCACCAGGAAACCAACAAGCGAACCGCAAAGACATGTGGTATTTATTTTGGGAGTGTCTGGTGCAGACGTCACATCTGGTGTGCAGCGTGGAACAGCAGGAAGGTGAGCGGGGTCCGGATTGGAGCAAAGCAACAAATGGTGTCCGACATGGGAAAGCTATAGCAGGCGGTGAGCAGGGACCGGAGAGATCTACTGAGCAGATCTGCTGAACAAGAGTACTAATAAGCTGGGGGATCTGCCGAATGAGAGTAATAATAAGCTGGGGGATCTGCTGAGAGAAAGGGTCCTAATAAGCTGAGGATCTACTGGATAAGAGTACTAATAAGCTGGGGATCTGCCGAATGAGAGTACTAATAAGCTGGGGGATCTGCCGAATGAGAGTACTAATAAGCTGGGGCAGGGTTCGACAAACCCCGGGCGCCAGGTCGCATTTGCGACTAGAATTAGCGACCTGGCGCCTGGGGCGGCACAGCTGGGGTATCCTGTGTCCGTTCGACACCCCCCCCCTCCCGGCGCGATCGCGCTGGGCCGCACCGGTAATTGAGGCCGCGGCTTTGCGGCCTACTGCAGTCCTATGGTTCCTTCTGCAATCGGGCGCCCTCTGGTGGTGGCCGTTGGTATGACAAGACATCCACCAATGCTAATGGAGCTTCCCCTGCCTGTTTTCACTGCCCGCTCATCTCCTTGCCTTTACTTAGAACCCCCAAACATTATATATATTTTTTATTCTAACACCCTACAGAATAAAATGGCGGTCATTGCAATACTTTCTGTCACACCGTATTTGCGCAGCGGACTTACAAGCGCACTTTTTTTTTAGGAAAAAATACTTTTTTTAATTAAAAAATAAGAAAACAGTAAAGTTAGCCCAATTTTTTTTATATTGTGAAAGATAATGTTACGCCGAGTAAATTGATTCCCAACATGTCACGCTTCAAAATTTCGTCCGCTCGTGGAATGGTGACAAACTTTTACCCTTTAAAATCTCCATAGGCGACGTTTAAAAAATTCCACAGGTTGCATGTTTTGAGTTACAGAGGAGGTCTAGGGCTAGAATTATTGCTCTCGCTCTAACGATCGTGGCGATATCTCACATGTGTGGTTTGAACACCGCTTTTATATGCGGGCGCTACTCACATATGCGTTCGCTTCTGCAAGCGAGCTCGGCGGGACGGGGCGCGTTTAAAAAAATTATTTTTTCTCTTATATATTTTACTTTTTATTTTTTATTTTTACACTGTTTTTAAAAAAAAAAAAAAAAAAATTGTGTCACTTTTATTTCTATTACAAGGGATGGGGCACATTTTAAAAAAAAAAAAAATTTCTTATTTATTTTAACTTTTATTTTTTCACTGTTCTTTTAAAAAAAAAAAAAAAAAAAAGTCACTTTAATTTCCTATTAAAAGGAATGTAAAAATCCCTTGTAATAGAAAAAAAGCATGACAGGACCTATTAAATATGAGATCTGGGGTCAAAAAGACCTCAGATCTCATATTTACACTAAAATGCATTAAAAAAAAAAATTGTCATTTGAAAAAAAAAAAATAAAATGTCCCTTTAAGAGCTATGGGTGGAAGTGACGATTTGACGTCGCTTCCGCCCTGCAATGACTTGGAGATGGGCGGGGGGGCCATCTTCCTCTCACTCGTCTCCATGTCAGGCCAGGGACAGATCCGCCGTTACCGACGGCAACGGTAAGCGGTGAAGGGCACTGGAGCGTGGCGGTAGGGGGGGCCCTCTCCTGCCGCCGATAAAAGTGATCTCGCTGCGAATCTGCTGCAGAGACCACTTTTATCTGAAAGAGAACCGCCGGCTCTTGAAGAAGATACCGGGGTTATGGTAGCTAGCTGCTACCATAATAACAGTATTTCTCTTCAAAGACAGGACGTATATAGTCGTCCTGCGGGAAGGAAGTGGTTAATTAAAATGAATTCATTATTTGTCATCTTCCTGCTTGGCCCCTTTCACACGGGCTGTCTGATCAGGTTCGCCTGTCAGTTTTTCAGGCGGACCTGATTGGATCCTTAGCGGGAATATGGCGGTCTTATGTCCCTGCATGGCAGGAAATAAAAGCAGTCACATTCGTTCTAGTCGTCTCTGTGTAAATTTAAGATTGGTTAATTTTTATATTGAAAATAAAGCTGTCGGTCGTTTAAAAAAAAAAAAAAAAAAACCTGGCCCCTAACTTTTTTAGCTGGCTCCTAGATTCCAAGCAAATTTGTCAAGCCCTGAGCTGGGGGATCTGCCGAATGAGAGTACTAATAAGCTGGGGGATCTGCCGAATGAGAGTACTAATAAGCTGGGGGATCTGCCGAATGAGAGTACTAATAAGCTGGGGGATCTGTCGAATGAGAGTACTAATAAGCTGGGGGATCTGTCGAATGAGAGTACTAATAAGCTGGGGGATCTGTCGAATGAGAGTACTAATAAGCTGGGGGATCTGTCGAATGAGAGTACTAATAAGCTGGGGGATCTGTCGAATGAGAGTACTAATAAGCTGGGGGATCTGTCGAATGAGAGTACTAATAAGCTGGGGGATCTGTCGAATGAGAGTACTAATAAGCTGGGGGATCTGTCGAATGAGAGTACTAATAAGCTGGGGGATCTGCTGAGAGAAAGGGTCCTAATAAGCTGGAGATCTGCTGAGAGAGGGTCCTAATAAGCTGGGGATTTGCTGAGAGAGAGGGTCCTAATAATCTGGGGATCTGCTGAAAAGGAGTACTAATAAGCTGGGGCATCTGTTAAATGAGAGTAATAATAAGCTGGGGATCTGCTGAGAGAGAGGGTCCTAATAAGCTGGGGGAGCTACTGAGAGAGGGCCCTAAAAAGCTGGAGATCTGCCGAGAGAGGGTCCTAATAAGCTGGGGATCTGCTGAGAGAGAGGGTCCTAATAAGCTGGGGATTTGCTGAGAGAGAGGGTCCTAATAAGCTGGGGGATCTACTGAGAGAGGGTCCTAATAAGCTGGGGATCTGCTGAACAAGAGTACTAATAAGCTGGGGATCTGCTGAACAAGAGTACTAATAAGCTGGGGATCTGCTGAACAAGGGTACTACCGTATTTTTCGGACTATAAGGCGCACTTAAAAGCCCTAAATTTTCTCACAAATCGACCGTGCGCCTTATAATGCGGTGCGCCTTATAATGCGGTGCGCCTTATATATGACCTGTTGACATCGCTGGAGTTCTTTGGTTAATGCACCCGGAATGATGGCAAGCACCGTATTCGTTTTTTTCACTTGGGTTTTGACAGTATCAGTATCTGTCAGATGGGCGCGCATGGAGTCACAGATCAATAAGGATGGAGATTTGTGGAAAAAGCCACCCAGTCTCTTACCGTAAACCGACGTACCGTAAACCTCTCTCAGGTTGTTCTACTGCGTGACTGATAGCGAGTTTGAAATCCGCATCATAAGCATGTCTCTTAACAGGAGCCATTTTTGGGGCAGCTAGTACAGTATAGAAAATGAACGAATATATGTGCACACCTCCTGACTACGATGGCCGTAATGCCCAATCCAAGCAGTGCAGCTTCCTAGCTTTGGTAATCCTACGAAGCTGCACTTCTAGGATTGGGCATTACGGCCATCGTAGTCAGGAGGTGTGCACATATATTCGTTCATTTTCTATACTGTACTAGCTGCCCCAAAAATGGCTCCTGTTAAGAGACATGCTTATGATGCGGATTTCAAACTGAAGGCTATCAGTCATGCAGTAGAGCATGGAAATAGAGCAGCTGCGAGAGAATTCAACATTAATGAATCAATGGTACGGAAGTGGAGGAAGCAAGAAGATGCCCTGCGCCAGGTAAAGAAGACCAAACTGAGTTTCCGAGGAAACAAAGCAAGATGGCCACAGTTGGAGGACAAAATTGAACAGTGGGTTATTGAACAGAGAACCGCAGGTAGAAGTGTCTCTACTGTCTCTATTCGACTCAAAGCAACAGCGATCGCACGCGACATGGAGATCAACGGCTTTCGAGGAGATCCCTCTTGGTGCTTCCGTTTCATGAAAAGGCGGAATCTCTCTATCCGCACAAGAACCACTATGTCACAGCAACTGCCAAAGGATTACGAAGAAAAGCTGGCCATTTTTCGTACCTACTGCAAGAACAAGATCAATGAACAGAAGATCCGGCCAGAGCACATCACCAACATGGACGAGGTCCCCCTTAACTTTGATATCCCTGTAAACCGTACTGTCGAGAGAACAGGGACCAGTACGGTATCTATACGCACTACAGGAAACGAGAAGTCATCCTTCACTGTAGTTCTCGGTTGCCAGGCTAATGGCCAGAAACTACCACCCATGGTAATTTTCAAGAGGAAGACTCTGCCAAAAGAAAGGTTCCCGGTTGGCATCATCATCAAGGCTAACCCGAAGGGCTGGATGGACGAGGAGAAGATGAGTGAGTGGCTGAGAGAGGTTTACGTCAAGAGACCGGGTGGCTTTTTCCACAAATCTCCATCCCTATTGGTCTGTGACTCCATGCGCGCCCATCTGACAGATACTGTCAAAGCCCAAGTGAAGAAAACTAATTCGGAGCTTGCCATCATTCCGGGTGGATTAACCAAAGAACTGCAGCCACTAGATATAGGTGTCAACAGGTCATTTAAAGTTAAATTGCGAGCTGCGTGGGAGCATTGGATGACAGAAGGCGAACACACATTCACCAACACAGGGAGGCAACGCCGGGCGAGTTACGCCACTATCTGCCAGTGGATCGTGGATGCCTGGACGAAGGTATCAGTCACCAGTGTAATCCGAGCTTTCAAGAAGTCCGGAATTATCACTGAACAGCTAAGTACCGGTACCGATGACAGCAACGAGCCTGACTCGGATACTGATGAGAATGATGAGAGGGATAAGGGTGTGCTTGATGCCGAAATCGCCCAATTGTTAAACTCAGACACTGAAGATGAAGCATTTGATGGATTTGCGGGAGAAGAATAAAGTGAAAAAGTTAGTGTCTGGTTTTGTATTTAACTGAACAGTGTTAAGAGTTATTGTTATAGACCATTTTATGGTTATTGCTAAAGAGTTGAATAAAATTTGACTTACGGTACCGCATCAGAGTTTTGTTTCATTAAATGCGCCTTATAGTCCGGTGCGCCTTATATATGGAAATATCCACATTAACAGCCGATCATTGCTAGTGCGCCTTATAATCCGGTGCGCCTTATAGTCCGGAAAATACGGTAATAAGCTGGGGGATCTGCAGAACAGGGGTACTAATGAGCTGGCGTTTTGCTGAGTGGGGGTACTACTGAGCCAAGGTTCTTCACAGCTCTTCACCCAGTGAAAAAAATCCTGGCAGTGATCATAAAAAACAAGGAAAAATTTTGATTAATCATGAGAAACTTTTCTACAAAAAAAAAAAGAAAGCAATATCTTTCTAGCAGCACAAGACCGTGTTATGAAATGTGAAAGAAACTCAATGCAATACTTGTAGCTACCCATTACATCATCACTTCTGCTACCCAAATAAATCAAATGAAAAGACGTTTTGCACCAAATGTATGGAAACATATAGGGGACCTGCATAGCTCTC
Organism: Lithobates septentrionalis; assembly: GCA_037952835.1. Taxonomy (NCBI): domain Eukaryota; kingdom Metazoa; phylum Chordata; class Amphibia; order Anura; family Ranidae; genus Lithobates; species Lithobates septentrionalis. The sequence continues at coordinate 22,757 of JBBDGP010003549.1, read as the reverse complement.
TATGTGTATCAAATAATGGTACATTTAACCAAGTAAATTCCACAAACCATATGTGTAAGCCTGAGAAACATCAGCAATTTCTGCTTAGCTTACATAAAAACAGATGTGCGCATACATTGTGTTTCCCATGGTCACAGTTTATTCCCTCTTCATTTCACAGGCAACTCTTAGGGTAAAAGACTTAAATCCAATATTCCCAGTGGGAAATTCCTCTTTTCTTTTTTTTTTTTTAAAGCCACAAGAGCAGTCAGTGCCAAATAGATTGAAACTGCTCCAATGTAACGCCACAGCGACAGAAATCTGTTTCTGGACAATGTTTATATAATCTGATTGTTAAACAGAAGTGAGTGAAAACAAAATGTGTAAAAAAGGGCTAAACATAGAAAATAAAAATCCTGAACAAAAAATAGGAAACCACATAAAATGGTTCACATGGTGATACTGGCTTTCTGGTAGTAAAAAAAAATTCCACTGCAGGACCGCTGTCTGTGCTACACAATATGTACTTGGTAAGGGAAATTATTCTTTCCATACGATTCAAGCTTGGTCTTCATTCCACAGAATAAAAACGCACAATATCTAGCTATTGCACTGCAAAAATATGCAGCAGCTTTCACACTTTTCAAAAAATGTCTTGCTCTCAGGCTTGTTTACTGTCAGCAGTTCTCCAAAATTGAGATCAGCAGAAATAGGATGATTGGGGTTATACCGGTGCCCACAACGGAGGAATATACAGTTTTTTTTTTTTTTTATAAAAATAGAAATATTCTTACATAAAACAAGTGATGGGTAGAGGTCGACCGATATGGGTTTTTCTCTGGCCGATGCCGATGCCGATATTTAGAAATCGCGGTGGCCGATGGCCGATATGTGATGCCGATTTTTTTTGGGCCGATATATTTGGCCGATTTTTTTTTTTTTCTTTTTTCCCTTTATCTCATAAAATCTAACAGTTAGACCCCTTTCACACTGGGGCGTTTTTCAGGCGCTTTTGGGCTAAAAACAGCGCCTGTAAAGTGCCTGTAAAACGGCTCCCCTGCAGTCTCAGTGTGAAAGCCCGAGTGCTTTCACACTGAGGCGATGTGCTGGCAGGATGTAAAAAAAAGTCCTGCAAACGGCATCTTTGGAGCGGTGTATACCGCTGCTCCACCACTCCTGCCCATTGAAATGAATGTGCACCGCTGCCGAAGCGCCTGCAAAGCGTTTTGGCAGCGGCGCATTTAACCCCTTCCTCGGCCGCTAGCTGGGTTATAAGCGCCCCGCTAGCAGCCGAATAGCGCCTCTAAAATGACGGTAAAGCGCCGCTAAAACTAGCAGCGTTTTACCATCAACGCATGCCTGCTCCAGTGTGAAAGCAGCCTTAAGGCCCCTTTCACACTGGAGCGGTTTTCAGGCGGTATTGCGCTAAAAATACCGCCTGAAAACCGCCCCTAAACAGTCTCCACTGTTTGTTCAGTGTGAAAGCCCGAAGCCTTTCACACTGAAGCGGTGCGCAGGCAAGGCGGTGAAAAAAGTCCTGCAAACCGCTTTTTTGGAGCGGGGAAGGAGCGGTGTATTCACCGCTCCTTCCCATTGAAATCAATGGGACAGCGCGGCTATAGCCGCGCTGTACGAGGGATTTTAACCCTTTTTCGGCCGCCAGCGGGGGGTAAAACCGCACCGCTAGCGGCCGAATACCGCTGCTAAAACGACGGTACAGCAGCGCTAAAAATAGCGCTGTTGTACCGCCGACGCCCCCACCGCCCCAGTGTGAAAGGGGCCTTAGTAATACAGAAATTTTTTTTCATTTAAACATTAAACAAAACAAACCTCCAATCAGTTCACTTGTATGTATAATTTAGGAAAAAAAAAAAAAAACTATCTTAAATATTAAATACACAAAAACAGGTAATCAAAACTTTTGGACGAAAAAAAATGGGCTAACTTTACTGCTTAGGTTTTTTTTAAATTCATTACTGTATTTGTTTTTAAAAAAAATTGTGTTTGAAAGACCGCTGCGCAAATACCGTGTGACATAAAATATTGCAACAATCCCCATTTTATTCCCTAGGGTCTCTGCTAAAAAAATATATATAAATGTTTGGGGGTTCTAAGTGATTTTCTAGCAGAAAATACAGGATTTTTACTTGTAAGCAACAAGTGTCAGAAAAGATTTAGTCTTTAAATGGTTAAACTGAAAACTTCTCCACGGAGTTCAGTCTATTGATAAAAAGAACCTGAAAGATACAAATGTATCTTCTTATCAGACTTGGCAGGCTGCCCAGAGGGGGAGAGAATCCTCTTCACAGATAACGCCAGGAAACTTGCATTAACTTCTATTACAGAAGTCATTTGCAAGTCACGGCTGAAGTTACAATCGGCCTTTTTTATCAGCACAATCGGCCGATGCCGATTAAGTAAATAACGCCAAATATCGGCCGATATATCGGCCGGCCGATATATCGGTCGACCTCTAGTGATGGGTTCAATAAAAACTATTGGTAAAGCATATTATAAGTCGTATTATAAAATCACTGGTATTCACATATGAGAAGTGATCAAAACTTGATGTTGTATCCCAACATGTTTCGCCAATATTGGCTTCTTCAGGAGATTTCTAATACAAAAATCAATGGTCATTCTTACAATTGCAACAAGTAATACCTTTAGGCGATCCCCAAAAACGTATATCCTCAAGGAAGCTTATCCAGCCTCCACCTAATATAAACTGAGTGTTTACTTCTCCATCAGTTCATTTGTACCGCTTGCTACCCCCCCCCCCCCCCCCCTCAATTAGATCGTAACCTCTCACAAGCAGGGTCCTCTTAAGCCTTTTGTATTGAACTGTACTGTAACTGTACTATCCCTCCTTATAAAAGCACTGTGCAAACTGTTGGCACTATAGAAAAACTGCATAATAAAAATAATAATAGTAAAATTTACAGATACTATGACTATGTCCAGACGGAGAAGTCAGCCTGGAGATTATCATTAGTCCAAATAAAAAAAAAAACAGTTCGAATGTGTACCTGAAATTCTTCCTTTCCTATAGAGAATTGCATTCAGCTACATTAATCTTTAAATTTAATAATATCTGTACCCAATTTCTAGCAAGCATTGTATATCAATTATCCACTGGAGTGTGAGGTTATTGCAAATGCCCGTAAAGTGTTCATGCCATGTGTACTATTTTTTTTTGTATAAATCAAAGTCCCAAAACAAACATTTTATATATTGCAGCTAAACAGTCCATAGATGTGGCAGCTGCATTCGTTTTCATTTCTCAGGCAGGAACATATTCAGCAAGTACAGAAAATGAAGACACGTGAAAAGTGTGCCGTCACCAAACTTGGTACCATACAAATGATACTATATAAAAACACAAAAACTGGTGATGCAAACAATGAAGCAAAGTCTGAAAAAGACAAAATGTCTTTGAGTAAACAATGACTAGTGCATTGAACCCCTTGTCAATGGGATCCAAAATGTGCTTGAAAAAAATCAACCAATAAAAAATGAGTCCATCTGTGTATAAAACTACTGTGCCGAATATCAGTGTCCATCCTTAATTTCACTCCAATAAGTGAAATCTCCATGCAAACATATCCAAACGTGCCAGTGCTTCACCACCGTGTTAAAGATAGGTTTGATGGTCGCTTATCAGCTGTTGATCACTCGCTGGGACGCAAAATAGACACTGACTTCCGTGCTCAGAAAATAGCACATTGGGGGGGGTAGGAAAAGGCTCATAGTGCATTATAAATGAATGGTAGCAAGGATTGTGGCAAGAAATCCAATTTTGCGGTCTTGCAGGGGATGTGTCCAGTATTTCTGGCTCAGATTTAGACAACTCAGATTAAGAGGATTCAGAAACGTCCCTTGCGTCCAGGTTAGTCTTCACTGAGCTTGAGTCATCCAAACCGCTCCCAAAGGGTCCTGTTTAGGAATGGTCAGGGACAGCTGCTATCTGTGTACCGCTGTGTGCTGGGGGTAGCAAAGGTAAATTCCAAGTGACTGCAGCATATGGCATCCTAGTCTTAGTCCATAGAGTTCAATATTGAATTGGCCCACCCCTTTCAGCTAGAACAGCTTCAACTCTTCTGAGAAGGTGGTCCACAAGGTTTAGGAGTGTGTCTATGGGAATGTTTGACCATTCTTTCAGAAGCGCATTTGTGAGCTCAGACACTGATGTTGGACAAGAAGGCCTGGCTTGCAGTCTTCGCTCTAATTCATCTCAAAGTTGTTCTATCGTGTTGAGGTCAGGACTCTGTGCAGACCAGTCAAGTTCCTCCACCCTAAACCCGCTCATCCATGTCTTTATGGACCTTGCTTCGTGCACTGGTGCGCAGTCATCTTGGAACAGGACGGGACCATCCCTTAGCTGTTCCCACAAAGTTGGGAGCATGAAAATGTCCAAAATATCTTGATATGCTGAGGCCTTTAAGATTTCCTCTTCACTGGAATTAGAGGGCCCAAGCCCAACCCCTGAAAAACCATCCCCACACCATAATCCCCCCCGGCCCAATACTTTTTGCAATATAGTGTGGATGAGCGGGTTTGGGGTGGAGGAAATTGACTCGCCTGCACAGTGTCCTCACCTCAACCAGATAGAACACCTTTGGAATGAATTAGAGCGGAGACTGCAAGCCAAGCCTTCTCATCCAGCATCAGTGCCTGGCATGACAAATGAGCTTCTGGAACAATAGTCAAACATTCCCATAGACACACTCCTAAACCTTGTGGACAGCCTTCCCAGAAGAGATGAAGCTGTTATAGCTGCAAAGGTTGGGCCAACTCAATATTGAACCCTATGGACTAAGACTGGGATACCAGTAAAATTCATGTGCATGTAAAGGCAGGTGTTCCATATATACAGTGGGGACGGAAAGTATTCAGACCCCCTTAATTTTTCACTCTTTGTTATATTGCAGCCATTTGCTAAAATCATTTAAGTTCATTTTTTTTCCTCATTATTGTATACACAGCACCCCATATTGACAGAAAAACACAGAACTGTTGACATTTTTGCAGATTTATTAAAAAAGAAAAACTGAAATATCACATGGTCCTAAGTATTCAGACCCTTTGCTCAGTATTTAGTAGAAGCACCCTTTTGATCTAATACAGCCATGAGTCTTTTTGGGAAAGATGCAACGAGTTTTTCACATCTGGATTTGGGGATCCTCTGCCATTCCTCCTTGCAGATCCTCTCCAGTTCTGTCAGGTTGCATGGTAAACATTGGTGGACAGCCATTTTTAGGTCTCTCCAGAGATGCTCAATTGGGTTTAAGTCAGGGCTCTGGCTGGGCCATTCAAGAACAGTCACGGAGTTGTTGTGAAGCCACTCCTTCATTATTTTAGCTGTGTGCTTAGGGTCATTGTCTTGTTGGAAGGGTAAACCTTCGGCCCAGTCTGAGGTCCTGAGCACTCTGGAGAAGGTTTTCATCCAGGATATCCCTGTACTTGGCCACATTCATCTTTCCCTCGATTGCAACCAGTCGTCCTGTCCCTGCAGCTGAAAAACACCCCCACAGCATGATGCTGCCACCACCATGCTTCACTGTTGGGACTGTATTAGACAGGTGATGAGCAGTGCCTGGTTTTCTCCACACATACTGCTTAGAATTAAGGCCAAAAAGTTCTATCTTAGTCTCATCAGCCCAGAAAATCTTATTTCTCACCATCTTGGAGCCCTTCAGGTGTTTTTTTTAGCAAACTCTATGCAGGCTTTCATGTGTCTTGCACTGAGGAGAGGCTTCCGTCGGGCCACTCTGCCATAAAGCCCCGACTGGTGGAGGGCTGCAGTGATGGTTGACTTTCTACAACTTTCTCCCATCTCCCGACAGCATCTCTGGAGCTCAGCCGCAGTGATCTTTGGGTTCTTCATTACCTCTCTCCCCAAGGCCCTTCTCCCCCGACAGCTCAGTTTGGCCGGACGGCCAGCTCTAGGAAGGGCTCTGGTCATCCCAAACGTCTTCCATTTAAGGATTATGGAGGCCACTGTGCTCTTAGGAACCTTAAGTGCAGCAGAAATTTTTTTTGTAACCTTGGCCAGATCTGTGCCTTGCCACAATTCTGTCTCTGAGCTCTTCAGGCAGTTCCTTTGACCTCATGATTCTCATTTGCTCTGACATGCACTGTGAGCTGTAAGGTCTTATATAGACAGGTGTGTGGCTTTCCTAATCAAGTCCAATCAGTATAATCAAACACGGCTGGACTCAAATGAAGGTGTAGAACAATCTCAAGGATGATCAGAAGAAATGGACAGCACCTGAGTTAATATATGAATGTCACAGCAAAAGGGCCATGTGAAATTTCAGTTTCTTTTTTTAATAAATCTGCAAAAATGTCAATAATTCTGTGTTTTTCTGTCAATATGGGGTGCTGTGTGTACATTAATGAGGAAAAAAAATGAACTTAAATGATTTTAGCAATGGCTGCAATATAACAGAGTGAAAAATTTAAGGGGGTCTGGATACTTTCCGTCCCCACTGTGTGTGTGTGTGTGTATATATATATATATATATATATATATATATATACACACACACACACACACACACACACACACACACACACACACACATATATATATATTATATATACACGTCACCTTATTAGGTACACCTGTTCAATTGCTTGGCAACACAAATTGCTAATCAGCCAATCACATGGCAGCAACTCCATGCATTTAGGCATCTAGACGTGGTGAAACAAGCATCAGGATTGGGAAAAAAGGAGATTTAAGTGACTTTGAACGTTGTATGGTTGTTGGTGCCAGATGGGCTGCTCTGAGTACTTCTAAAAATGGTGATCTACTGGGATTTTTACACACAACCATCTCTAGGGTTTACAGAGAATGGTCCACAAAAGTGAAAAATATCCAAAAAGCGGCAGTTGTGTGGACAAAAATGTTTTGTTGATGTCAGAGGAGAATGGGCAGACTGGTTCGAGATGATAGGAAGGCAACAGTAACTCAAATAACCACTCATTACAACCAGGTAATGCAGAATACTATCTCTGAACGCACAGGTTTACCAAAATTGCCTGGTCTGATGAGTCTCAATCTTAGCTGTGACATTCACATGCTAGGGTCAGAATTTGACATAACATAAAAACTTGGATCCACCCTGCCTTGCATCATTGGTTCAAGCTGCTGGTGGTGGAATGATGTGGGGGATATTTTCTTGGCACACTTTGGGCCCCTTAGTACCAACTGAGCATCGTTTAAACACCACAGCCCACCTGAGTATTGCTGCTGACCATATCCATCCCTTTATGACTACAGTGTACCCATTTTCTGATGAAGACTTCCAGCTGGATAATGCACCATGTCACAAAGTTCAAATCATCTCCACTGGTTTCTTGAACATGACAATGAGTTCTCTGTACTCCAATGGTCTCCACAGTCACCAGATCTCAATCCAATAGAGCACCTTTGGCATGTGGTGGAATGGGAGATTCGCTTCATGGATGGGCAGCCGACAAATCTGCAGCAACTGTGTGATGTTATCATGGTTGTTTGGACCAAAATCTCTGAGGAATGGTTTCCAACACCTTGTTGAATCCACGTCACAAATAATTAAGGCAGTTCTAAAAGGGGGTCCAACCCGGTACTAGCAAGGTGTACCTAAAAAAGTGGCCGGTCAGTATATGTCCCTATCTCACATTTATACAAACACCTACTAGGGTCAATTTAGACAGGGGCCAATGAACCTACCAGCATGTCTTCGACGTGTGGGAGGAAACCGGAGGAAACCCACGCAGGCACAGGGAGAACATGCAAACGCTGATTATAAATACATATCCTTTTTCCTCTTTTCCCTTTTAGTTAGCATTGCAGACAAGTCATCAGGTTCACTAACATTTCTGTTCCAGCAGAAGAAAGGAGATTCTATTGCCGTGTGAGGTAGAATAGGAAATTCTAGCGGGATCACCTTCTTGCTGGAGAAAAAAAAAAAAGAGTAGTGGGTGATTCAGCTTATCAGTGTCAAGCCTTAAGTGAAATATCTGCTGATGTGCATGAAAGAACTGGGAGATGAGCTGCATCGGTCTGATGCACTTTATCGCTCATATGAGTCCTTCGCAGCTCTGATATCTTCCTGTTCTCAAAATGATTTCAGAATACTGTACATGCAAACGTCTCTTCCTTCCCAGCGGGCTGTGTATATATCATAGGATTTTCTTAAGTGATGCCGCTGATCTTAGCATACTATGATAACTGGGTAGTGGATTGGGACACAAGACAGACATGTAAGGCCGGTTGTTGAGGAATAAAGCTAGACAAATGGTGGCTGTCAGGAAAATGACACCCAACACCTAACTTTTCACAGTTTTATCAAGGAATAAAATGTTTTACTAGCTCCCTGAAATATCCTGCCGACTCCAAAAATCTGCCTTCTCTTCCAGAAAAAAAAATTCACACGAAAAAGACAACGGGGTTGATTTCCTAAAACTGGAGAGTGCAAAATCTGGCTCAGCTCTACCTAGAAACCATTTTTTTTTTGTTAAAGCTTAATTAAAAACAGTTAGAAGCCGATTGGCGACCATGCACAGCTGCACCCGATTTTGCACTCTCCAGTTTTAGTAAATCTCTCCAATGTTCACAAGCGTTTTTAGTCTGTATATAGAACAGGATGCAGCATGAACAAAGCAGTATGACTGGGGTCAAAATTTTCCTGAATTGGCCCTTTCACTTTCCCACTTTCACTTCGCACTCCTATTTAATCAATTTATCTACACATACCTTTTTCACCTTCGTCACATTTTTTCATTCAAATTTTTGTAACTGGATTCGGTCCAAGTTTTTCTTTTTCTTTCTGCCCCTACCATCTTTTTCTTTCACCATCACAACTTCAGCCCCCCTCCCCTCCTTCCCCCCCCCCCTCCCCACCATCATTTCCCTCACTTGGTTTTTTCTCCATCCTTTCCTTCCCTTTTTGGTTCTATCACACTGACCATCCAGATGCAATATTTGATATAATATATAGTGCATATGCATAAATATAACAATGTATAAACACATATGGAAACTCCTTAATCACTGTCCTGAGTTGTCCACTCATTATATATGATACTTTACCATAGGTGCTGCTCACACCCTCCCCCTCTGCTGCCCCCCTGAACTTTGAGGATTACTTGGTGTGTGACTCCACGTAAGGCGCGCATAAGCGACTGACTCCCTTGCTGACTGGGCCAACCGTTGGGAGACGTTGGGATCAAACAAAGGGGAATTTTTTCTATACAGAGGCTACCCAACATGACTTAATACAATGTGACCGGTAAATATATATAAAAATATTTGTTGAATGTTTTTTCTTTTTACCTTTTAATTAAGAATCTTAATACATGTCAACACCTTTACAGTTTATGTATATCCTCTGAAGAAGACCAGCTGGGGTCGAAACGCGTCAAGATCTCACATACAAGACCTATGTACTACTGTTTTTTATGGTGTAATATCATCGTGTATCATTATTGTATACTGTTATGCCATTGGCGTTGTTTTTATCAGCTCATGTTTTGACTATTTAGGTCTAGAGTAACATTTTTGATACTTGGTTAAAATAAAAATTATTTACTACGTTACTTTTTTAGTACATTTTTCAATCATTGTCGGCTGCTAAAAAAACCCTCATGGAGAACAATCCTCTTTTTTGACAATTTTATTTGGGGTGTGCAGCCTTGTCTTCTCTCCTATGAGTGTTTTGTTCTTTTTAAATTGAAATTTTCTTGAAAAGTGGATAGATAGATTGTACATAACATAGGCCAGGAGGTCCTGTCCTTTCAGAAAACCGGACATGAAAGAATCATGAAGGCTACCATTGCTGAAAATGCTAGTTACTTGGCTTCTTTGCTTTCTGAGTCACTAACCTGAAATAAGTGCAGAGAAAAATGATTTATGACACACATTTATAGCATGCATGTGCTAGATCTGGGATCAAAAAGAATTATTGCCAGACACAGTCATACAGCAATGGCAGAACCACGGGCGTCCGCAGGTAGGGGCAAGGGGGTCATGTGCCCACCCCTGGCAGGGCCGGCGCTACCTATAGACAAGTGTGCATATCAATCGGGGGCACCACGCTGCATGTCCCAGGGCCGTGAGTCGAATTCACAACATGGAGTGTCAGGGATTGATGGTATTTGCTGCCCCTGAGCTGGGGGGAGGCAGTGCGGCCAGAGGCAGGAAATACAAAGCTCTCCTGCAGCTTGCCTGTTACCTGCTGCCTGGAGTGGACAGTGTCTGCTGATGCTCAGCCAGTGCAGATCACCGATGATTTATCTCCCCTCCCCTCCTCCTCGGCTTGGACTGCCGGCTGTGTGTGCTCTGCCTAGACATGTATGAAAGGCCCAGCTCTCCCTTCTAGATAGGGGCCCCGAGAACACCTACCGCATGGGGCCCCTATGGAAATTGGAGGGGAGTTCTCCATACTAATGATTGTGTGTGTATGGGGGTGTAATGTATCTGGGTGTATGGAGGTGTACTGTATCTGTGTGATTGGGGGTGTAATGTATCTGGGCGTATGTGTACTATGTCTGCAGTCTCTGACCATCTCCAGTACTATGTCTGCAGTCTCTGACTGTGATAATGACATTGTCGAAAAGGGGTGGAGCATGGGTGACCTTAAAATAATGCCCCCCCCCCCCCCGAAAAAAGTTCTGCGGCTGCCCATGGGCAGAACCCACACTTCGTTCACTTTGTCCGATTTCAGCCTGAATTTTTGGCTGAATTCGGACCTGAAACGGACCAAAAGACGCACAGGACCCCTCTGCAAATTCGCATCGGAGCCGCAGCAGAGATATGAGAGCCGGTCATTATCTCCTGCTATTGCGAATTGGAGAACCCGCATCAAATTCGCAATGATGTGAAACCAGCCTAAAGTGTATTTAAACCCCAACAATTTTTCTTGTGAAAAAAAACCCCCAACAATGAACGCTTATTTACTCTCTTTAGGTATATTTAAAATTTAACGGGATTGCTTTTTGAAAAGAAAAAACAAACAGTTGATCCTGGCAGAATTTCAGTGCTGTCCTTTTTACTGTGCACTCTTGCAGCGTTATCTCAAATGATATACTCAGCTAGTGTGTTTTGACCTCTATATGTGCAGTGAAGTGAATAAGCTTGTCATCCATGAAAGTCTACAATAAATGAAAAAAAAAAAACAAAAAAAAAAAAAATGCAGCAACCGTATCCAAGAACTGGCAAGCTGAAATACATCACATTTTTGTTTTTGGGTCTAGATACACTTTGAATATCTGCTTCTGTGGCAGGAGTTTGAAACAGACAAGTGACCACTCACGTTTAGCTCATGGAGCAGGGCAGGGGACACGCAATACGGTCACCTCTGACCTACGAGGGAAAACAGTAGAAAGAGGACTGCTTTTAGGCTATAAGATCACTACATTTACCCTCCATCATCATCAGGAAGGCTTCGCTGGCGGAATCCGTTGGTAGCATTAGAGCTTCTGTCAACAGGCTTTTGTTTAATTCAAGCAGGTTTTGCATTCCTATTGAAATAAAAAAAAAAAAAAAAAAAAGACTGCTTGAAGCAAGTCAAATGCTGGTTAGAGGTGAGCTGCAGTTCAAATGCACCTATTAATGAATTCTGAATGGGGTATGGCTGGCCAATTCATGCGAGCCGACGTGCTCTTCAGCTCCTGCACACCATCCAGTAATCATCTTCCTCAGGGGCCTTCTGCTGCTCCTATACTGAGAGCATTTGCTCCCCAGACTGCGCCGACACTACCCAACCAGCGACTTTGCTGGTTTTCACCAAGGCGGCCATGACCAAGTGCAAGGAGTGAGCAGGCTCAGTGAAGTTAGGAAGCCAAGATGGCGGCGGTATCCCTCAGACTCCCAAAACAGGGGAAGCAACTAGAGTCTACGGGGATCGGCAACCCGTCAATTGCGAGAGGGTGATGGGTAGATCTCGTGTCCGCAGTACCGACCCCCGCTGTCCAAACAATTCCTCCCCGACTTTAGGAGCAGAGCAGCACACACACACGCAGCTGGGCTCTGCAGCATTGCTTCACCGACTCCTGTGTGATCCTCCTCTCACATCCATCCCGCCCATTTTCTACATCTCATACAGGCACTCGGTAGGGATGTGAGGGGTGGAACGGAAGGCAGCATGTCGGAACAAGCAGGTAAGGAACTGATCATTAGGGAAGGGCACAACAGTAGTGGGCTGTATACTCCTGACCTGTAAACCCTGGGCTGTATACTCCTGACCTGTGAACGCTGCCCTATATACTCCTGAACTGTGAACTTTAGTTACTCCTGACCTAGATAAGTTCATATTTTTACATTGACATATTTTTTGAAGGGCCAGTTCACAAAAAACTGTGGTGCAGGATTCCATGCACGTTTCCCGCACTGCCGCTGAGCACACTGCCTTTGCGATCTGCATACAGGTGCCAATGTATTGTAACAGCACCCCAAATGCAGTGCATTTGTGTGCACCATATCGTATGGTTCCGCAGTACCATGCCGTTTGCTGCAGTGTGCTTTTAAAAGTAAAGCATGTATTACATTTTCTGCATTCCAGTGCGATTTTCAGCCCATTCAAATGAATGGGCTGTGAAAATGCACCACACGGGGAAAACGTGGGAAATGCACAGGAGTGTGTGCTGTAGTACCGTGTGATCCCGAAGTAAATTGGCCCCAAGTTTTCTTCAAAACTGCCTTACTTTTTAATTACCTTGCTAGGTTAGCTCCCAAAAATAATGCATTGTGCCTGGTGATCTTTGATTTCCCCCATATTGTTCAGGTAGATCTCCAACACTTGAAGGTTGCCTACCCCTGAACTAGAGAGAGAGCGAGCAGGAGAAGTCGCAGCTGTGCAAATTAATGCTTCGACAAGACCTAGCCTGAACAATTAGACCCAACATCAGATGCTACAGCCACCTCAGAACAGCAGCTACTGACTGCACGGGTAAGAGGAAAGGATGGGCAACAAAGACTCAAACACAGTGAGTAACACTGACTCCCCCCCCAGGACTGTACAAACAAGGAAAGTGAAGCTGAACCTACACTAAAAGATGTACTGTGTGCAGTTTATGCCTCATTATATGGTCTCGAAACTCAAGTGCAGTGTATTGGGGGGCATTTCTTTACTATGCCATGATCTTCGATAGGTGTACAAAAGCACCTCAGCACTGGAAGGCTGACTCATTAACCTGGAAGACACAGTGGAGTCTCGAAAAGATAAGATCGCACCACAGTGAATTCTGAATGATCTTAGAAATGCCTCAAACTGAGGTCATTGACACAAGGCCAAAGCTCATTGACACAAGCCCACAGAGAAGTATTGGCTCATTTATGACCAACTAATAAGCCAATACCTTGCCCCCCCCCCCCCCCCAAAAGACACGGAAACGGATTAATTTGAAACTAGGGCAAGGCCACAGCTTTATTAAACTTTACAAATGTAACAAAAAATGTGCCAAACAACAATGCCAGTCACAGTTATGCTGTGAGCACCCATAAAACAACCAAACTCACATGATCCAAGAGGCCAGTCCTTACCATCAGTGCCATACAGGCATCAAACTGACCCCAGAATTTAACTTGAGAGCATACCCCATGAAGCAACATCAATTGCTGGCAAGGTCAAAACCAGCAATAAAGCTGTGACAAAACATCACAACGGCAGGAGGGTGGGCAACTCTTGTGACAGCTGAATCTCCTCAGAGCAGCATAGCCTTTTCCTAGAGTTCAAGTTCCACCCAATCACCTCAGGTCTTTGTAGCCAATCTTAAGGAAGCTACTTTACTTCCTTTTGAGGTTCACGCCCACAGTGATGCCATGCTTCCAGCAGTCAAGGCTCCCTTTCCCTAAAGGAGGTTCAAGGGGCCTTCATTAGGCATGTGATGGGTTTTCCCCTTTTTTAAAGGGCACTGCCAGAAGGAATAAAGCAAAACGCTGTTCAGTCATTGTCAACCTCGTCCTTCAACCCCCTTCCCCACCTCTCTTCCCAAAAAAAAAAAAAAAACAGCACTGTACTCCTCTCTTCCCTAGTCCTTTTCATTCACCTACACATATAGGGTGGGCAAAAAAACCAAAAAACTAACAAGTTTACAGACTGCTCAGCTTTGCCTGATGTCTTGTGGATCGAACATGAACAAACAAACAATCACCTACTCAAGTCTAACAGCAGCTTTAGCACTGATTATGGTTTATGGCATAGCTAAGGTGCATGACAGCTGCCCATTGTACAGGCAGTTCATGAAAAATTCAAAGTCCATAAAATGTGTGTCCACATAAAGTAAGCTTAAATTATACTCCTACTCTTAGCTTTCTGCAAGAATGTAAGTCTGGAGACCTCTATAGTTCCAAATTACAACCTTTAAAAAATGCATCATGGGAAACTGTCATTTACAGGACAATGAGGTGAACAAGTTGGGAAATGGTTGCATTCCAACTGTTCTAAAGAAACCAAACCTATCCATTTATTGGTAACCCTCATTCACTGAGTGATTTAGCAGACTCGACGGTATTTTAGGTTTACAGCACCAATGAAGAATCAGATTTACTGTGTAGCTTCAGGTTTCCTACTCTTTTCAAGAAGTGAAACTTTCTTATTTTATCCATTTATTATTTCCTCTCTGCAGTGTTGCTTCCATTTACTTTCATCTGTCTCTGCAGTTTGCAATGCACCATTTTCAGGCGAGGAGTCAGACATCAGCTGCCGCAAGCTGTAACCTGTATGACTGATTAATGTTACTACGGGTCAGTGTATTGGTGCTGCTGGAAAGGAGGCGGCTGTTTTAGCTAGGTACGTTTTCTTCAGCGAAGTGGGCAATTGAAAAAGGTTCTGCTTTGGATTTACAAAACAAAAAAGAAAAAAAAAAAAAAAAGAAAAAGAAAAACCATCTCTGCTAAAGAAGTAAGCAATGATAGTCAAAGAAAGCAAGGGCCATCATGACTGTTATATTCGTTCTGGACGGATAAGGGCAGTTAAACCATTAGCCCTCTTATATCTCTTGGGAACGCCAGTGTCAAATTCCAGTGCTGACCATCCGCATTCATCTCCAGGAGGCAGTCTTATTGTTGCCATTTGGTTCTGTAGTTTACAATATAGTGGGAGCATTACGATTTCCTTATTTCGTTATGGCCTTCAAAACCCAAAACGCAGGATAAGCAAATATTGTCTAAATACAACAGCCATGAGAATTCTTACTTGAATCTTGGTGTGCTCTGTGTAGTCCTTCCACATCTGTGCAGTAATCCAGTGTGAAGCCTCATCTCTGTACAGGAGCTTCCTGTAATATAGACCAGTCACTGCTGTTCCCTCTCCTTATGCAGGTTAATTGGTCTTGTCCCGCCCCCTCCTGTAGTTTTCTACAGGCAGCCTGTAGTGAATGGAGCCTACGGGGTCCCTCCAGAGCTCTGCTCTCTCCACAGGCTATGTACAGCACAGAGCATGCTCCTGCTATTTTTACAATATTAGGGTTTGCAAAAAAAAAAGTGTTTGGTGCACACAGAATAGATGTACATCCTTTATTGGCTGTTGAAAAACATTTTAAAATAATGTTTTTGTGCACAGAGTTCAGCTATAAAGACCTGCCTCAGAGCTGGTAATACAGATCTTCGCTACATCTTTTTCCAGCCAAAAAAAGTAAGTTCTGTGCACCCCTTTGATCCCATTTTAATGTTGTTACTCAACTTTGAGGCCAAACCACACCTACCGCTTATCCTAGCCAAAACCTGCCTCGATGGGCAATAGGGGGACACATAGAAGGGCCGTCTAAACTATGCACGACCAATTTTTGCCAATGGAAATTTAAATGAGGCATAATACAAAAGTCATAAAATATCAATTTATTGTACAAGGATTGGACACATGAATGTATAAGGTACACATAAAAAATGTTTGGTATATGAAGCCAATGGGTTACACACAATATATACTGTACATCAAGCTGGTATATTTTCAAAGTGCATGCTTTATATAACCAAGATGATTGCAATGTGAGAGATGAATGCATCTTGTAACTCAACAAGTTTTGTAAATACTTTCACTTCTTCAGGATTAGATGCCTCCTACAACAGAACCCTATAAAACCAGCTTGGAACTTGATAAAACGTTGCGTCTCCAAATAGTGACCGCTGCTCAGTGTCTGGCACAGGAGTGGTGGAAGGGGACCAAGACGCCAAATGGGAAAACCAATGAGGTGGCACAAGAGAGATCATGGCTGTGGTAAAAATGAGATACCAAAATACCAAAAACCAACCTAGTATTTACAGGGTTGAGTGAGGATTCTCCAAGCAAACCAATCATGATCACAAATGGTGCCTTCTAAACTATTAGGCCTCATGCACACTGGATGTTATGAAAATGGCAGTAGCGTTAACTGTAGCGTTTTTTTTTCACTTTTTTTAACAAAATTATACTCCCACAGAAGCCTATGGCTCAAAAATACAGATAAACGCTGAATAGCCACTTTTTTTGCGTTTTTAAGCTTTTTTCAGAGTTAGAGGTTTTTTACAGCTGAAAAGCTCCTCCTAAAATCCACTAGTTCTGGGGGGTTTTCCCAGTCAGAAAAACACCCCCCGCCAGAAACTGCTGATAACAGCCTATGTGAGCATGGACACATAGGATAACATGCTGGAGAGTTTATTGGCTCCTGAAAAAAAACATCTGAAGCCAAAAACAACAGCTGTAAAAACATACAGTGTGCATGAGGCCTAAAGGTAGGCTTGCGATGTCTGCTCTTAGGTAGGATTTTAAAAGATTATAGTAGCTGACACAATGGGGTTGATTTACTAAAACTAGAAAATGTAAAATCTGGTACAGCTGTGCATGGTAGCCAATCAGCTTTTAACTTCAGCTTGTTCAATTAAGCTTTGACAAAGAACCTGGAAGCCGATTGGTTTCTATCCAGAGCTGCGCCAGATTTTGCACTCTCCAGTTCCCGGGAAATCAACCCCTTTGGCTTTAAAGCTTCCCGCGGTGTATGATCACATGGGCTGGCATGGTGGAAGCAGCACTCTTACCACTAAGGTCAGTGATGGCGAACCTTGGCACCCCAGATGTTTTGGAACTACATTTCCGATGATGTTCCACTACACTGCACAGTGCATGAGCATCATGGGAAATGTAGTTCCAAAACATCTGGGGTGCCAAGGTTCGCCATCACTGCCCTAGGTGATTGATTTTCATGGGGGTCAATTTAATCCTAAGGTCAATTAAAGTCACATGACCCCTCAGAATTTTCCAGATCCCCAAAGGATCTGTAAAAAAATAAATAAATAAAAAAAAGGGACTGCCTGGCAGGGTCTTTGCCAGTTGCCAGAGAGTGACCATCGGAGGATCTCCCCTCCCAAACCCCTCCCCTCATTGTGGCTGGTTTATATGGTGGATCCCTTTGGTTGCTATATCAAAAGGAGACATATAAGAAGGTATGAAATTCTAAATTCTTGGTCAGCTGTGGTTGGGCTGAGTTGTTTAATATATTTTTAGCATTTGGTTAAATAAAGTTATGGTATTTAATAAAGTTAATCTTTTAAGTTTATATTAAAACCAATAAACCAAGCCGTGGCATGTTTGAATCCAATTGGTGTTTTATTCTTTGCATTTTTACTTGATTGAACATACCCATCACACGACCATAAAAGAGTGGCACACTCCAGTCCTTAAATCAGTTGCTGCTCTTGGCCAGTGATGGGACAAAAGAAAACTCTCATTTCCCAATAGTTAC
Organism: Lithobates septentrionalis; assembly: GCA_037952835.1. Lineage (NCBI taxonomy): Eukaryota > Metazoa > Chordata > Amphibia > Anura > Ranidae > Lithobates > Lithobates septentrionalis. Next base: position 5,072 of record JBBDGP010003549.1, on the reverse strand, counting down.
AAATCAGGACCAGCAGATTATCTCTGAAAATAAAGTACAGCAACGTGCATCTATGGATATGCAGTACACCGAGTCATGGTGGAGGTATGTCTGTGTTCACGTCTTGGTACCCTTGCTGATGACCATTAAACCTGGGTTCACACTAGTGCGATGCAGAAAACCAGCGCCGGTTCCCGCATCGCTCCTCTCATGCAGGCAGTTCACACTGCCTTCTGTGAACCACTGCAGGTGTCATTAAAGTTAATGACACACCAGTTTAGTTCACAGATCACAGTGGGAACTGTGAACTCGCACAGGAATAGGTGAGAACACCCATGCAATCTGATTGTAGTGTGGGGAAAAACAAGTCCCTGCACTATTTTCTGTGCGAATCCAATGCGAGTTCAGCCATATAACTGTATGGCTGAGCTCGCATGTTTCAAAGATTGCATGCGATCGGTATATACGATGCAGGTATCTCTGGGATCGTGCTAGTGTGAACCCAGGCTTAAGGTCTATGGCTGGCCATGAGCAGGAGCCAAAGTAAAGACCAACATTTACTGCTGAAGTATTAAAGACGCATTGGGGGAGATTTACTAAAAGTGGAACACTCAGAATCTGGTGCAGCTGTGTATGGTAGCCAAGTAGCTTCTAACTTCAGATTGTTTAACTAAAGTGATTGTAAAGGCTCGATTTTTTTCTTTTTTTAACAACAAACTCATACTTGCCTCCAATGTGCAGCTCGTCTTCTGGGGTCCCCCGGCGGCTCTCGCAGTTCCTCCCCGCATCAGAAAACCCCAAAGGAGCGGGGGGGGGGGGGTACCTTGCCCGAGTCCAGCATTTGCGTACATAGACACGAATGCCGGACTCAGCCCCGGCGCTTGTGTCATTGGATTTGATTGACAGAAGCCAGAGCCAATGGCTGCGCTGCTATCAATCGATCCAATCAAGAACCGAGATCCCGTGGAAGCTTTGACAAAAGAAACCTGGAAGCTGATTAGTCTCTATGAACAGCTGCACCAGGATGTTGCACTCTCCAGTTTTAATAATAGTCCCCCATTAAGTTTTGCATCAGATCCCTGGCCTTTTCAGTTCATAGTGACCAAAATACTTACATAATACCCATCTGCCATGTCAAAAACACACATAGTGACCAGTCACATGACAAAATGCCCCTCTCAGCTGTTACAGTACAGACATTCATGGAAAGCTGGTCATTCAGCGACTATGCCTACACTCTGATTCCTCTTTAGTAGGTGACCAGTTACAATGAAGCAGCGTTGTTCTGCAGAATTATTACTTTTTAATCAAATTTATTAAATGGGGGTTGAGTGGTGGGGTTGGTGGATTTAGCTATAAAACAAACAGTCTATAGGTCTGCTTTAAAATAAACAAAAAGGACTGGCATACTTGTTCTTGGTCAGTGACTCAAGACGTATTGAAGCCACTTGATCAGCATGACAGCCAAGGGAATGGCGTTTTCGTGTGTAGAGAAGTCAGCAATGGCAGCTCATATTTCTCTGCACATTTCCTTCAGGGCATCATATACAGCACAACCCAGTCTGCAGCTATTGAAACTAATGTAACTATAAGCAGCTGATCCAGATTCACATACTCTGTTTACAACTGCAGTAAAACCTTAGAATGCTGAACAAGACATTTAATAGAGGAAACTTAGGACACACGCTATCCCACGGGTCACCGGGTCACCAGTTAACGCATAGCAAGCTCTAAGATAGGTCCTGGAACGCAATGAAGGACATGAATTGCGACTGCCCAATCCATTATTATAAACAATGAAAGTCTCACGTAGACTCATTTGGAAAACTGCTAACATGGTTTTAAGTTACTTTTCCGTGACTTGTACATCTGGCTTTAATTTAATCCATTATGTAAACATACTGTAAGCTTCATCTATAAAAGCCATTTTATGGTCAGCAGGAAAACAAATAAATAGATTAAGCAATAAAAATTAAAATGCATCAGCTAGATATGTTTAAATAGAAAGCAATGCATTTAGTGTTTACAATGGATTTGTATACAGCAGGAAAACAGGAGGCCATGGCTGTGGGAAAGTACAAAGCTGCAAATGCTCCTGGATGTCAAATGAAATGGGAGCAGGGACAGTCTTTAGTTATCCCATTTCTGCTGTAGTACTATAAAACTCCCGGACAGGTAACGGAAAATTACCCAACATAATAATAAGCAGCCACTGCACTCTATGCACTCACTTGTCGTTTTAGGTCAACGTCAGAATTTCAGCCACTGCAGCTGGTAACCAGGTGTGCCCGGGCACTCGCTGTACTTAGACCTTTGCCAATAGGGAAATTCACTTCAGCCTTCATTAAATGCATGCACGATATATAAGGAATACCAGACAAAACTGATATGCCCCGGCTGTGCCCTAGGATAACCTCGGCTACGTTAGTCTAATAATTACTATGATCTGTATAGAATACGTCTCAAACACGGCTCACCACATGGAGCAAGTCAGTGTAATCTTCCGGGCATTTCAGCTGAATAAGCAGCTTAGGGATTGAAGCAGAGAGCCACGACAGTGAGAGAATAGTGAATGTGAACCAATTACAGCCACAAAGAACGCAGCTAATGTCTCTTCTAGTTCTACGACAGGCAGGAACACCGTGACCATGCACATTTCTTCCAAGCAGCAGCGCCAAGTACCGCCACTTTTTCACATTCTGATTATTTTAATTTTGTCTTATTTATGATGCACCATTTCAACTACTAGTATAACCGCATGATCAGAAAGCAAAATAAAAATGTACCCAATATTTATATACACATAGGTTCTATTACCTTCCAAATATGTATGGCGTTTAGACTATGGCACTCCACACAACTCTGGACAGTTGGCATTTAGCCAAGAACGACAGCACAGTCTAACTGCAGGTCAAATTTGTGCAGTACAGAATATATAGCAGAACAAAGTGTAGTGGTAGTATGGAGTACCCAACGTACTGTGTAAGAGTAGAAGTGTGTACAGCTCAGAAGACAGCAGAGACTGGAATGGTGTCGAGTATAACATGTCCAACGCAGTGTGTAGAGTGGTGTGGTGTACAGAACATACAGCTGTGTGTTAGAGCTGCACGATTCTGGCTAACATGAGAATCAAAATTTTTTTTGCTTAGACTAAAGATCATTTAATTCTCGCGGCGTAACATCATCTTTCACATTATACAAAAAATTGGGCTAACTTTACTGTTTAGTTTTTTTTTAATTAATTGAAGTGCATCTTTTCCCCAAAAAAATGCATTTGAAAGACCTCTGTGCAAATAAAGTGTGACATAAAATATTGCAACCGCCATTTTATTCTCTAAGGTCTCTGTTAACCACTTCCCGCCTGGCCCATAGGAGATGACGGCCGGGCGGTGGTTCAGTTATCCTGACTGAGCGTCATATGACGTTCCAGCAGGATAACATGTGGGGGCGCGCATCGCGGCGATTGGAGCGGTGTGTCAGTCTGACACACCACTACACCGATCTCTTTACCACGTGATCAGCTGTGTCCAATCACGGCTGATCACGATGTCAATAGGAAGAGCCATTGATCGGCTTTTCCTCAATCGCGTCTGACAGACGCGAGTAGAGGAGAGCCGAGTGGCGGCTCTCCTGGCAGGGGGGGGGGGGTCTGTGCTGATTGTTTATCCGTGCAGCCCCCCTCAGATGCCCACACTACACCACCAGGGAAGCCGCCAGGACCACCAGGGAGCCGGGCAACATGTGGATGGCCAGGTATGTACCCCATGGCCATCCACATGTGCCCAATCTGTGCCAATCAGTGCCCACAAATGGGCACTGACTGGCACCATTTTAAATCAGTGATGCCCAGCAATGCCACCCATTAATGTGATCAGTGCTACCAATTAGTGTCAACAGTGCCACCCATCAGTGTCCATCTGTGCCACCTATCAGTGCCCATCCGTGCCCACCTATCGGTGCCCAGTGCCCATCCGTGCCACCTATCAGTGCCACCCATGAGTGCCCATCAGTGCCACCCATGAGTGCCCAGTGCCACCCATGAGTGCCCATCAGTGCCACCCATGAGTGCCCATCAGTGCCACCCATGAGTGCCACCTATGAGTGCCCATCAGTGCCACCTATGAGTGCCCATCAGTGCTGCATACCATTGCCACCTATCAGTGCCCATCGGTGCCCATCAGTGCCACCTCATCGGTGCCCATCAGTGCAGCCATATCAGTGCCCGTCATTGAAGAAAACGTACTTATTTACAAAAAATTTTAACAGAAACAAAGAAAAACTTGTTTTTTTTCCAAATTTTTGGTCTTTATTTGTTGTGCAAAAAAAAAAAAAAAAACTGCAGAGGTGATCAAATACCACCAAAAGAAAGCTCTATTTGTGGGAACAAAATGATAAAAAATTTGTTTGGGTACAGTGTAGCATGACCGCGCAATTGTCATTCAAATTGCGACAGCGCTAAAAGCTGAAAATTGGCCTGGGCGGGAAGGTGTCTAAGTGCCCTGTATTGAAGTGGTTAAATATAATCTATCCATCTATTTATATTTTCCAATTAATTTTCTAGCAGAAAATTCAGATTTAACGTGTAAGCAACAAGTGTCAGAAAAAGGTTTAGGCCCCTTTCACACCGTCGGACCGTTCAAGTCTGCCTGTCAGTTTTGTCAACGGACCTGAACGGGTGCTCCATGCTAGTCTGTGGAGTGACGGATGTCAGCGGTGACAAGTCCGCTGACATCCGACCCGGTCTGATCCGCTAAAATCAGACGGATGGCCCTATGTTCACATCCATCCCTGGTGGATCAGATCGGGTGAGAACTGATGAAAAACGGACTTGCTGTCCGTTTTCATCCGATCTCTCCATAGTAAGCAGCGGCGCTCGACAAGCCCCTCCCCGCTCAGTGAGCAGAAAGGGACCTGTCATCCCCTGGCTCAGCAGAGATCAACGGAGAGATCTCCCGCTGAGCTGGCAGACTCTGGCGGGCTCCGTGGCAGCGGACCCATCTGGTGTGAATAAAGCCTTATGCCACGTACACACGAGCGGACTTTACGGCAGACTTTGCCCGGCGGACGGGATTTCGTCGGACAATTCGATCGTG
>JBBDGP010003548.1:0-98585 GCA_037952835.1 Lithobates septentrionalis | reverse complement strand
AGAAGAGGGAGTTGGGGAGCGCAAATTGATGCCTCAGGCTGTCAATGGGTAACAATGTATCCGGGGCACAAATATGACCAAGGGTTTTGATGCCTCTAGATGCCCAGACATTCAGAATAGGAATCGACTAAAATTTCTGCAGTGTAAGGTCAAACCAAAGGGGGGTATGGGAGGACCAATAGGAGAACGTGCAGAGCGTTTGAACAAGGTCAGCTGCCATGCTTTTTTTAACCAGTTTCCATCCAACCTATAACAAAATGACGGCTAGGCGGGCCTCTCGTCGATCTGGTTGGACGTCATATAACGCTCTCCAGACTGTGCCTATCTCAACCTTCATGGTATCCGAGAGACCACGAGAAAAAAAAGCAGCCACGAGGGCCTCAATGTTCCAAGCAACCTCTGCTGCCAGAGTACGGAATTCAATGGCGTAATCGGCAACAGTTCTCGTACTCTGATGGACATGAGGCACTTGGCAGCAGAAGCGGAGCGTGCAGGAACATCAAATACCCTGAGTTTGTGGCCTCCCTTAAAAGGGTAACTCAAGACAACAGGTTTTTGCGTCTCCCATAGAGGGTTTACCCAGGCTAAGGCTCTCTCAGAAAGCAAAGATATCACGAAACCTACTTTGCTTCTGTCCATGGGAAATCCCTGGGGCAGCATCTCGACCCGGTTGAGAAACCCTCTGCATTGGACTGGATTGCCCCCGAATCGCTGGGGAAGTGGAGCAGAACCAGACATGCCTCTTATAGAGGTAATACTTGAGGAATGTGCCTGCACAGAGACCGGTGCAGCAGCAGGGACGGCCAGAAACACAGGTTGTACCTGAGCAGCCACAGTGAGAGACAACAGAAGCCAAAGCGGTTGACTCGCTCTTATGGGATTACCTCTGTTTTGTGCTGACCCGTTAGGGCTTTAAAACCCACTTCATGCCCTGGATCCATGCTCTGTATTTCTCGCCGCCAGCCTCAGTTAAGTACGCAGGGTTGGGCTTGTCCAAGATGGCCACCTGAGAAGACTCATATGGACTGAGCTCCGGCCGACCGTCCTATTCTAACGGCTATTCCCCTGCAGACTGTACCTTACAACCTGCCACAACTAACGGGAGAGAGACCGAGCCTGTGATGACCAAAGGTAAAGGTACTCCGGCATTCCGCAAATCCACTACCGCAGGCAAAGTTAAGCCCCAGCCCGTACTGAACCCTGCTCCCGCTCCCTCTACCCACATGGCGTCCCAGACGGAGGAATCCAACCCCGCTCTCTCAGAGCAATCTAACTTCACTGCACTTGTGCAGGCGATAATTACCTGCCAGTCCACCCTAACGGGTAAAATTGAGTCCGTGCAACTTGATATTAGCCTCATCAGAAGGGACATGGACTCTTTCCGTGTCAGGCTGGCCAAGACTGAGCGGCGCGTGGGAGACTCAAAAGATACACTGCGGGACCATTCGACCTCCCTTCACACGCTACAGACCAGAATGAAGTTGCTGGAAAATAAAGCAGAGGACGCGGAGAACCGTAACCGAAGGAATAACCTTCGTGTAGTGGGGTTACCTGAGGGGGTGGAGGGCACGGATCCCCCAGCCTTCACAGAGCACCTACTGCCTCGTGCGCAATTCTCGCCATTTTTCGTAGTAGAGAGGGCACACAGAATGCCTGCTACCCGGGGAATCCCGGGAGCTCCTCCACATACATTCATCCTCCGCCTCCTTAATTTCAGAGACCGAGATCTGGTCCTCCGGGAAGCCGGGAAGATTGATGCTCTGAATTACGCGGGAGCGCGCCTCATGATTTTTCCAGATTACTCGATCGACACGCAAAAACTCAGACGATCCTTCGATCAGGTCAAGTTAAATAGACATATTAAATACAGTATTTTGTTCCCCGCCTGGCTGAGGGTGCAGGATGGCAAAACGGTGAGGTTCTTCACCTCACTAGAAGAGGCTTTGCGATGGCTGGAAGCTCTGCCCAGAGGATGATCCTGTTCGTAAGCTACCCCTTACTGTTTTGTTATCTTTCACACCCCTTGTTATATGCTAGGTTCCCCAGGCGATATGGACGAGTCCTCCTGAAGTAACATGCTGCTATGTTGCAGGCAAAATTTCCCACACCACCTGACAACTTACTATGAGCCTGCAGCGTAAGGCGTACTAGATCCCGTGGCCGCCATGGAAGATCCTAGCAAACTAGACCATTCATAGCAGCTTGGAGTGATGCCGTTCCTGAACCAGTCAGTAATCCGTTCAGTTGAAAACTTTGCCCCCGGCCCTGTCCGGGAGAAATACTGAATCTGCAGGGCCCGTTTATCCTGAAGCTAGGTCCGGCCGGACTCTATGTGCTAGGACTACGGTACTCATGGGTTTCCATTTTACACGTACCTCCATGGCAGTTGCCAGGGGTCTATGTTTCGGGGGGAGGACACACCAAAGTTTGGTTTATGGTGTACATCATACCTCTTTAGCTTTGGTATTTTACCACCTTCATTTTTTATGTATTTCATGATCAGGTCGGTTGCAGTTGTGTGGTTGTGCTCTTCCGCCACTAGGTGGCGAGAGAGCCCTACCTCCCTATATGTTACTGATGGTTATTACATTGCCTCCACTGAAAGTACCGTGTATATACTCGAGTATAAGCTGAGTTTTTCAGCACTTTTTTTTTGTGCTGAAAGTGCCCCCCTCGGCTTCTACTCGAGTCAAGCACTTTTCTGGTGCAAAGAATGACATTTTCCAAACTGAATTTGGGGCCCCGGATCTCGGGGCCACTTGGTGCTAGGAACCCCAAATTTGGTTTGCAAACCCAGTGGAACTAGCACTACAACATATCCAAAGCTAGTTCCTAGCACCAAGTGGCCCCGAGATATAGGGCACCAAAGTCGTTTTGGAAAATGTCAATTTCTGCTGCAGAAAAGTGCTTGACATTTTCCAAACCGATTTTGGGGCCCCGTATATTGGGGCCACTTGGTGCTAGGAACCCCAAATTTGGATATGTTGTAGTGCTAGTTACACTGGGTTTGCAGACCACATTTGGGGTTCCTAACACCAAGTGGCCCCGGGATACGGGGCCCCAAATTCAGTCAACTGCATCCATCTGCAGCAATGTAATTTCGGGACCCTTTGGGTCCAGAGACAACAAATTTTGGCTGCAGTTTGGGGGCATCTAAGAACCCTCAACTACCGAGTTTGAAGTTCGGGGGACCTATGGCTGCAAATGGGCACAGTGAGGCAGGCAAATGGGCACAGTGAGGATGCAAATGGGCAGTGTTGACCCTCTTTTCCACTTGCGGTAGCTGCGCATTTCTCAACCTAGGCTTATACTCGAGTCAATAAGTTTTCCCAGGTTTTTTGTGGTAAAATTAGGTGCCTCGGCTTATATTCGGGTCGACTTATACTCGAGTATATATCCGGTAATATATTTTTATGTATCGATGATCCGATATCACTGGTTATGTTATAGAAATCTATGATGGCTCCGCTGACCATTTTTTCTTGGAACGTTCGTGGTCTGAACTCCAAGATTAAATGATCACTGGTTTTCACCTATGTTGAGAAAATACTTACCGCAGATATGTATACTTCAGGAGACTCACTTGGTAGGGAGCAGGACGCTGGCCCTCCGGAAGCCTTGGGTGGGCTCCTATTATCACTCCACTTACTCCGCCTTTTCTAGAGGCGTCAGCGTCCTGGTCCACAAGTCCCTCCAATTTACCCTCCTAGACCTCCATCTAGACCCAGAGGGAAGGTATGTGATGATCCATGCTACCTGTGACAAGCTTGAGCTGTTCATTGTCGGTCTCTATGTACCCCCCCCAGCCACAATGGCGACCTTGCACAAATTAACCCCACTGTTGGCACTCTACCCTGGGGCTGGGGTATTATTAGCTGGGGATTTCAACTTGACCCCCGATCCCATTCTAAACAGATTTAATGCAGGCATGACACACGACTCTCCCTTGTCACGGTGGATCGAACTGTATGGGCTGCAGGATGTATGGCGGTGGAAACACCCGGGGGACAAACAATATACATGCCACTCTGCCACATATGCCTCCTTTTCCAGAATAGACCTGATACTCGCGGATGGCTCGCTGCTCTCCCGCACTCGGGTGGAGATTTTGCCCCGGGGCATCTCAGACTACGCTCCACTGCTGCTGAAGCTTGTCACGGGCTCGTCTTCTGGCCCTGCCCTGTGGCAGTTATCAGGATATTGGGTAACAGATGAGCGTGTGGCCCCCCGGGGTGGCTGTAGAGCTTTGGTGGTAGAGCTTGGGGCCTTCTGGGGACATAACCTGGGTACAGCTGACCCGCCGATGCTGTGGGATGCCTACAAGGCGTATACCCGGGGACAATATCAAGGCACTATTGCCAAAGTCAGAAAGGACTCCAGGTTGGCACTGGAGGCTGCGGAAACAAAGGCTCTACGGCTGGAGACTGCATATGTATGTGGTAGAGACAAGGCAACATATACTGCTCTGCAAGCTGTGCATAGGGAGATCTCCCTTCTGAGAATTGAGGCTAGCAGGAAACTCCTACTGAGTCAAACACAACGGATATTTGAACAGGGAGAGAGAACAGGCAGGTTACTATCATGGCTGGCCAAAGAACAAACCTCAATCTCCCACATAGCTAATGTTAGAGATGAACAGGGCAGCCTGCTCTCTGACCCCCAACAAATTTAATGCTAGGTTCGCGAGTTATTACGAGACCTTATACACCTCCAGAGCTAACTTTACCCCTGAAGCCCTAAATTTATTTCTGGATCACATCGATTTACCAGCGCTCTCCGTTTTGAACTGTGCCACACTGGACAGCCCTATAACCCTCAAAGAGGTTCAGGCTCCTGGGGCCTTTCTCCAAACAGCCAAAACCCCGGGCCCGGTCGGACTACCGGCGGAGTTTCACAAAACTAACGGCGAGCTGGTCACTCCGCGGTTCCACACCTTGTTGCTGTCCATGCTGGAGGAAGGGTGTCTCCCACCCACCATGTCCGAGACGGTGATTGTTGTAATCCCTAAACCTAATAAAGATCCAGACCACTGTTCATTGTATCGCCCGATCCCGCTACTTAATGTAGATGCCAAAATTGTTACCAAAATCCTTGCAAATAGACTTAACTCAGTAATCCTAACCATAGTCCACGGCGATCAATCGAGCTTCATGCCAGGCAAGGGCACTGATTTAAAAACATACTCCGCCTATATACACATATTTCCATGGCAGCCGCCGAAGAGTCACAGGGGGCAGTAGCTTCATTGGATGCTCTGTCGAATGGGAATTCCTCTGGTGGGTCCTTGAGAGATTTAATATTGGCCCCAAATACATCTCTTGGATAAAGCTACTATATCAACGACCCACAGCCAGGGTGCGAACCAACGGCCTCCTCTCCTCCAGCTTCTCCCTGGGTGGGGGTACGAGACAGGGCTGCCCCCTTTCCCCGGGTCTATTCGCCCTAGCCATAGAACCCCTGGCTATCCTCTTGCGAGCCTCCACGACTGTTGAGGGACTACGGGTGGGCCCATTGACTGATAAAGTCTCCCTTTATGCCGACAATACTTGCCTATACAACCCTGACGCGTCCACATCCCTAGAGGAGGCCCTAAGACTTATTGACAACTACGGCTCCTTTTCTGGCACCCGAATTAATTGGGACAAGTCCATACTCTTCCCCCCTCTCCCAGGCGGCCTCCCCCTTAATGACACATACACCCTTAAAATCCACCACAAAATTTCGATTTTTGGGAATAGAGGTTCAGAGGGATCCTAGGCTATACCTTGTAGATAATGTATACCCGGTGCTCCAGAGTCTCATCACTAAATGCCAAGCCTGGAAGTCCCTGCCCCTGACCCCGGTTGGTAGGATCAACCTACTCAAAATGACGTTCCTGCCCATATTCCTATATGTCTTTCGTAACACCCCTGTCCCTATTCCAGACTCCTTTTTTCGGAAGGTAGACCAGACGGTGTACGCCTTCATATGGGCCGGAGCCACCCCTAGAGTCGCAAAAACTACCCTCCAGCTGCCCCCCTCTCTTGGGGGACTCACACTGCCCTGCTTTAAGCAGTATTACTGGGCGGCAGTGTTGGTGACGGTGGTGGTTTACCCAAACACGCTCCAACCCGTTGGTGAATTTAGAGCCGGCAATCCTGGGCTCATACGCCGCACCAAGCAACCTAGTTTTTAGAAGCCCGAAAGTACACCCAGAAATCACAACCCCAATGCGAACTACGGTTCGAGTGTGATCGGTAGTATCAGCTAAACTAAACCCGTCACCATCTCGACCCTATACACCACTATGGGGGAACCCAAAACTGAGCCACTTGCAATCTGTCCCTGATCCAGCCTTTGGGCCAGATATGGTATTAAGATAATACAACACATCATGCCAAGCGGCACACTCCTCACGTTTAATTCCCTACAAGATGCATTTCAGCTTCCATCTAGAATGTTCTTCCGCTACCTCCAATTGCGACATGTAGTTCAGGCACAATTCCCTAACGGGGTTTCCCTTAAATCACATGGAGTGGAGAGCTTTCTGATTTCTAAGAATGTTGACCGTATCCTATCCTCCTTATATCTCCGGATATCCTCTGAGGAACCCAGCAGCAGAACAAAACTATTTAAAAAATGCAAGACAGATCTTCCTGTCCTAGAGGATGAAGATTGGGAGGAAGGGATTCTACAGTATATCCCCCTAATGATATCTGCTAAGGAGAGGTATATTCAGCTTAAATTCATACACAGGACGTACTATACCCCCCCAGAGGCTCTCGAAAAAATATACCCCACACAATCAGATGCCCAAAATGCACCATGGAGCTGGGTACTTTTCTCCATGTAGTCTGGGCCTGCCCTTTCATACAAAAATTCTGGGAAGGAGTGGTCCTAACGATCAACTCAGTTGGAAAGCTCACGCTGGGGCTGGACCCGCTGGTCCTGCTTCTGGGTATCTGTGACTGAGCGGCATCAAATACACACAAGCAGCTGTTGATGTTTTATGCAACATTTTATGCCAGAAAGGCGATCCTCCTTAATTGGAAGCAACCATATCCTCCCTCGGTCTCGCAGTGGAAAGCCCTGGTTGACTCCATCCTTCCCCTACACAAACTTACCTATATGAGTCGCAAATGTCCCCAAAAAAATTGACAAAATCTGGGGTAGCTGGGCAAAGAGCTGAACAATGGGAGGGACAGCGGGATGCACGGAGCAAGGGAGGGTGGATCTATGTTGGAGAATCTGAAAGAAAAGGACCCATTGGCCACCAGGGAAGGGTGCCCTCACCCCCCCCCCCCCCCCTTTGCTCCCCCCCCCCCCCCTTTCCATCTCCTTGATGAATCCTTAAAAATGTGTGGCCTCTTCTCTGGCCATCCCTGCCCCCCCACCCCCCCACCTTCTTGATTTTGTTGTCGGAATGTCCGACCCTGTGTACAATGCATTTGTCTGAAGACATCATTTCCAAACCAGTTCTTACCAGACCTTATCTATCCTGTGGTCATTGTGACAAACAAGACCCTCAAATAAAGGTATTCCTTGTGTCAGCTATTTTAAAGTTTTAGCCATGTTAACTCTTTCTCCTCCTTCACCGCTCACTGGATATTTTCTCTTTTTCCCACCATTCTCTGTAAACCCGAGAGATTGTTGTGCGTGAAAATCCCAGTAGATCAGCAGTATTTGAAATACTCAGACCGGCCCGTCTGCCACCAACAACCACTCCACGTTCAAAGTCACTTAAATCCCCTTTCTGCCCCATTCTGATGCTCGCTTTGAACTTCAGCAAGTTGTCTTCACCATGTCTAGATGCCTAAATGCATTGAGTTGCTGCCATGTGATTGGCTGATTAGCAATTTGTGTTACCAAGCAATTGAACAGGTGTACCTAATAAAGTGGCAAGTGAGTGTATATGTGTGTGTGTGTATATGTATATATATATATGTATATATATATATATATATATATATATATATGTGTGTGTGTGTGTGTGTGTGTGTGTGTGTGTGTATATATATATATATATATATATATATATATATATATATATATATATATATATATATATATATATATATATATATATATATATATATATATACACACACACTATATTACCAAAAATATTGGGACGCCTGCCTTTACACACATGAACCTTAATGGCATCCCAGTCTTGGTCCGTAGGGTTCAATATTGAGTTGGCCCTTTGCAGCTATAACAGCTTCAACTCTTCTGGGAAGGCTGTCCACAAGGTTTAGGAGGGTGTCTATGGGGATGTTTGACCATTCTTCCAGAAGCGCATTTGTGAGGTCAGGCACTGATGTTGGATAAGAAGGCCTGGCTCGCAGTCTCTGCTCTAATTCATCCCAAAGGTGTTCTATCGGGTGGAGGTCAGGACTCTGTGCAGGCCAGTCAAGTTCCTCCACCCCAAACTCGCTCATCCGTGTCTTTATGGACCTTGCTTTGTGCGCTGGTCCACATCGTTTGGTGGAGGGGGGATTATGGTGTGGGGTTTGTTTTTCAGGGGTTGGTCTTGGCCCCTTAGTTCCAATGAAGGGAACTCTCATGCCGCGTACACACGACCGGTTTTGCCATCGGAATAAACTCTGACGGTTTTTCCGACGGAGTTTGGATGGAGTTCCGCTCAAGCTGTCTTGCATACACACGATCACACCAAATTCCGACCGTCCAGAACGAGGTGACATACAACATGTAAGACGGCACTAGAAAAAGGAAGTTCAATAGCCAGTGCGCCACCCTTTTGGGCTCCTTCTGCTAATCTCATGTTAGTAGAAGTTTGGTGAGAGACGATTCGCGCTTTTCAGCTTTTGTGCTTTTCAGTCCGTTACTGCTCTTCAGTTTGTGCTTGTGGGATTTGTATCTGCTTTTCAGTGCGTGTAGTCCGTTCGTATCTGCTTCTCAGTGCATTCTTGTCCGCTCGTTTCTGATTTTCAGGTCGCTCTTCACAGGTCTTGCTGTTCTTCAGTGCGTTCTGTTCGTTCGTTCTGACCAGCCGACCGTTTTGAAGCCATGTTGCGGGTATGTGCTCATCGTAGAGTTCGTGCTGTGCGGGGGCTTGGTGTTGGGGTTCATACTTTGATCCAAGCCCAGTCCATGAACAGGGTGGGGAGGAGTTCAAGGACCAAGAATTGGTTGCTCCAGCGTGACCAGTTCTGTCATATGCCTTTGTTTTGTGAGATCCAGGAGAATAATCCTGATGATTTCAGGAATTTTCTCCAGATGACGGACCCCGTTTTTCACCGTCTGTTGGCTTTGCTGACCCCTTATACTTGTATTATGAAGCAGGATACCTGGATGCAGCAAGCCATCACTCCGGAGCAGAGGCTAGTCGCCACCTTGCGGTACTTGGCGACGGGGAGAAGTCTATTAGACCTCAAGTTCTCTACAGGCATCTCCCCCCAGTCTCTGGGGATCATTATCCCAGAGACCTGTTCTGCTATCATTCAGGTCCTGCAGAAGGACTATATTAGAGTAAGATTTCTCCTTTAACATCGTATTCTATGTATTTGATGTTTGCTAATGTATTGTATTTCTTTCATTATTCCCTAATTACCATGATTGTAATATGCTGTGAATGTCCCCTTTGTCCTCATGCATGCTGTAATCTTTTAATGCTCCTTTTTTGTCCTTCATGCATATTTGCCTTCACTAACCTCCCCAGCATGCTATCCTGGGCCCATGCACACCTAGCCTAGTCACTTAACAATGTATTTTATCAGCTCCATAGTAGTGCTTTACCCTAAACACCCCCTAAAATGTGTCCAAATGTTATTGTTGTCATGAAATTCAGGCAGAGTGGCGTAGGCTTTTTTTTTTGGGGTCCCAAACTCAGCTCGAACCCTCCCTCCCCCCCAAAAAAAATTTTTGACAATGGGCCATCCGAGGGGGTGAGGAATCTGATAAATGGGCCTTATATTTTTATCTTAAAATACTCCTTAAAATAAATGTTATACTGATGTTGGCCAATAATGTTTGTGTCTAATCTGCTTGCAATGTTATGTGCAAAATGGATGGGATTTGAAATAAATTTATATTCTCCCCAACACATCAATTATGTTCTTCATTTGTTGTTCCATAACATTCAATTTCTTCCTTTTGATGTCGATTTCACCATTCCACATCATGATGTCGTGGATGAGCCTTTGGGCGCTGTCACTTGTGAAATATTCCGGTTGCTGTTCAACAACCAGCACATCACCTAAAAAATGGATTAAAAACATGTATTATAAATATGCAGGCATACATATATTACCTGAAACTGGGGTGTCAGATACTCACCTGTTTGGGTGACAATCTCGCCCACTTCCTCCACCTCTCCTTCCTCCAGATCCTCGGGGTGTCTTGGGCTGATTTCCCCTTCTTGGTGATGTGGGGGGTCCCTGGTGTCCTCTTGAGTGGTGTCTGAGTCTTTTCTCCCCTATGAGAATGAAACAAAAGGTATACTTAGCACACAGATATTTGAGTCCAGAAAAAAGAATATGAAACATTGCTGGGAAGTGGGGCAAAATGGTTTGTTTTGGGCAGAGTTCCAAGCTGAAGACATGATTTTTTTTACCTTACCAAAGCTGGAATACTTACCTTTTTTGGACAATTATCACACATGGAGACACCCCAAGTATCCACTGGAGTACCTGTGTGGGACACCCTAAAAAGTTAGTTCTTGTGTCCCACACTAGTGCTCCTGAGTCAAGATGTGTAAACAGCTGCTGAGTGTCCTCTCCTTACATTACAAGCTTGCATTTCATTCTAGTTACAAACACATCTAGACAGCAATATACAAAACTTAATTTTATACAAATAGGCATGACCAAACCTATTTAACCTGTATCTGCCCAAAACATCGTATTTAATGAGCGAGCGATGTCTGCCCAAAACATCGTATTTAATGAGAGAACAATGTTTCCTACGACCAATTACTGTGCCCACGAACATGAAAGTCGCCATTTTAAACTGTACAACAATAAAGAAAAGCACGTGGCGCAGCATGCAAGTAATAATAGTGATATGAACACACGACAAGTACTTACTTTTTAAGAAGCACTCTCTTTATTCTTCTGTACTGATCCGGCTCCCTCAGTTTAAGGTCTGACCAGCTTTTCCTTAATTGCTCCTTGGAGGGTTGTACCCCAAAATTCTGCCGCAGACTCTTCACAACTTTAGTCATGACCTTGGCCTTGCACAAATTAGGGTTGGTGTACGGTCCACGCTTCCCATCATAGTCATTCCTCCGCAAGATGTCCACCATCTCTTCAAAGGCCATAAATCTTCTCCTCCAGGATCGGGTCGTTTCGGGCTCTGGGCTTTCCTCCTCCTCGTTACTGGAATAATTTCCACACACCTGCTGTGTCTCCGCCATGTTGCTCCTACTGCGCACCAAAGAGAGAAGGGGCGGGGAATATTCGAGAAAGAACGTCAGGGGCGGGCGACGTGGAGGAGGGCCAACACTTCCTCTGTGAGGCAATTATTGTTGAGGCCCTTCAGAAGGGGGCCAGCTGACTGAGAACAGCCATGTATATGAGCTCGCCCATACTCCTTCTCCTCCTCCTGCCACAAGTCCACCACCAGAGCCACAGCCTCCAAGGAAGGCTGCAGGGAAGCGTGGAGGGAAGGCTGCAGTGAAGAGAACAAAGTGATGACCTGGTTTCAGGCTGGTCTGACAGAAGACGCAGGCTGGTGTAGTACCACAGCCTGGGGGCATGGATATTATCTGCTGCTGGTCCTGATCTCTGGGAGTCCTGGACCAGATTGTGCTCAAAATTATATGGACTCCTCAAGCTAACAATTTTATTTTCCACAGACTTGATGTCTGCCCTGGGGGCCAAAAGGCTTCGCAAATTCCAAAAGTTTCTCGAGCATTGCCTTCCTCTTTATTTTGTTAACCAGAATAAATGGATATTTTATTTTTGGGAAATAATTGCACATGTGTTTTTCTTAAAATATGACAGTTTGTTTGTGATTAGGCAGGTACATTTCAAAAATACATGTCTAATTAACAAGGGACACCGACCAGCCTCCTTGAGGTTCAAAAAATACAAGACAATGTTATTGTGGTAACTTAACACACACACACACAAAAAAAAAAAAAAAAATTTGGAGATCATTGGAAAATAATTTTTCAATAATCCAAGAAAAAAGGAGATCTTGATGAAATAAAAAAAAAAGACTATAGAAATTAATTGTAAACAATATTCTGGAGATCCGGCCATAAAAAAATAAAAGATTATTCATGAGATCACGAGAAATAATAAAGAAATACGTTTTTGAGAACTCTGTGAATATGAGCAGCAAAACAACTTCATTCTTCTAGCATTATAAAGCACAAAAGAATGCACTGCATTAAAAGATCACAGAATTTGCAGCGTGAGGAATGTGCTATCTCCATTACGAACGCTAGTTTTACCAGACCGAGTGCTTCCGTCTCGTACTTGCTTCAGAGCATGCGTCGTTTTTGGTCTGTTGGAACAGCATACAGACAAGCGGTTTTATCGATAGTAATTAGTTCCGTCTGAAAAATTTAAAACATGTTCTATATCTAAGTCCGTCTGAATTTTCGGCGGGAAAAGTCAGATGGGGCGTACACACGATCGGAATATACGAAGAAAAGCTCCCATCGGACTCCTTCTGTCGGAAATTCCGCTCGTGTGGCATTAGGGCGTCAGCATACCAAGACATTTTGGACAATTTCATGCTCCCAACTTTGTGGGAACAGTTTGGGGATGGCCCCTTCCTGTTTCAACATGACTGCGCTTCTGGAAGAATGGTCAAATATTTCCATAGACACACTCCTAACCTTTGTGGACGGCCTTCCCAGAAGAGTTGAAGCTGTTATAGCTGCAAAGGGCGGGGCCAACTCAATATTGAACCCTACGGACTAAGACTGGGATGCCATTAAAGTTCATGTGCATGTAAAGGCAGCCGTCCCATTATTTTGGGCAATAAAGTGTATTTATCTATCTATCTATCTATCTATCTATCTATCTATCTATCTATCTATCTATCTATCTATCTATCGATCCAGTATGTCACAAAAGTGAGTACATCCCTCACATTTTTGTAAATATTTTATTCTATCTTTTCATGTGACAACACTGAAGAAATGACACTTTGCTACAATGTAAAGTAGTGAGTGTACAGCTTGTATTACAGTGTAAATTTGTTGTCCCCTCAAAATAACTTAATGTCTAAACCGCTGGCAACAAAAGTGAGTACACCCCTAAGTGAAAATGTCCATATTGGGCCCAATTAGCCATTTTCCCTCCACCGGTGTCATGTGACTCGTTAGTGTTACAAGGTCTCAGGTGTGAATGGGGAGCAGGTGTGATAAATTTGGTGTTATCGCTCTCACTCTCTCATACTGGTCACTGGAAGTTTAACATGGCACCTCATGGCAAAGAACTCTCTAAGGATCTGAAAAAAAGAATTGTTGCTCTACATAAAGATGGCCTAGGCTATAATGCCGCGTACACACGGTCGTACTTTTCGTCTACAAAAGTCGGACAGCCTGTCCGACAGACTTCCGGCAGACTTTCGGTGGACTTGCGGCGGACTTGCGGCCTACTTTCTAACGACCGGACTTGCCTACACACGACCACACAAAAGTCGGTCGGATTCGTACGTGATGACGTACACCGGACTAAAATAAGGAAGTTCATAGCCAGTAGCCAATAGGTGCCCTAGCGTGGCTTTTTGTCCGTCGGACTAGCACACAGACGAGCGGATTTCGGGGTCCGTCGTAGTTACGAAGTAAAGTTTTAAAGCATGTTTCAAATCTAAAGTACGTCGGATTTGAGGCTAAAAAAGTCGGTTGAAAGTCCGGAGAAGCCCACACACGATCGGATTACCAGCCAGCTTTAGTCCGTCAGCGTCCGTTGGACTTTTGTAGACGAAAAGTACGACCGTGTGTACGCGGCATAAGAATATTGCCAAGACCCTGAAACTGAGCTGCAGCGCAGTGGCCAAGACCATACAGCGGTATAACAGGACAGGTTCCACTCAGAACAGGCCTCACCATGGTCCACCAAAGAAGTTGAGGTCACGTGATCAGTGTCATATCCAGAGGCTGTCTTTGGGAAATAGACGTATGAGTGCTGCCAGCATTGCTGCAGAGGTTGAAAGGGTGGGGGGGTCAGCCTGTCAGTGCTCAGACCATACGCCGCACACTGCATCAAATTGGTCTGCATGGCTGTCATCCCAGAAGGAAGCCTCTTCTAAAGATGATGCACAAGAAAGCCCACAAACAGTTTGCTGAAGACAAGCAGACTAAGGACATGGATTACTGGAACCATGTCCTGTGGTCTGATGAGACCAAGATAAACTTATTTGGCTCAGATGGTGACAAGCGTGTGTGGGGGCAACCAGGTGAGGAGGACAAAGACAAATGTGTCTTGTCTACAGTCAAGCATGGTGGTGGGAGTGTCATGGTCTGGGGCTGCATGAGTGCTGCCGGCACTGGGGAGCTACAGATCATTGAGGGAACCATGAATGCCAACATGTACTGTGACCTACTGAAGCAGAGCATGATCCCCTCCCTTCAGAGACTGGGCCGCAGGGCAGTATTCCAACATGATAACGACCCCAAACACACCTCCAAGATGACCACTGCCTTGATAAAGAAGCTGAGGGTAAAGGTGATGGACTGGCCAAGCATCTCTCCAGACCTAAACCCTATTGATCATCTGTGGGACATCCTCAAACGGAAGGCGGAGGAGCGCAAGGTCTCTAACATCCACCACCTCTGTGATGTCATCATGGAGGAGGGGAAGAGGACTCCAGTGACAACCTGTGAAGCTCTGGTGACCTCCATGCCCAAGAGGGTTAAGGCAGTGCTGGAAAATAATGGTGGCCACACAAAATATTGACACTTTGGGCCCAATTTGGACATTTTCACTTAGGGGTGTACTCACTTTAGTTGCCAGCGGTTTAGACATTAATGGCTGTGTGTTGAGTTATTTTGAGGGGAAAACAAATTTACACTGTTATACAAGCTGTACACTCACTACTTTACATTGTAGCCAAGTGTCATTTCTTCAGTGTTGTCACATGAAAAGATAGAAGAAAAGATTTACAAAAATGTGAGGGGGGCACTCACTTTTGTGAGATACTGTGTGTGTGTGTGTATGTATGTGTATGTATTCAAAAGAGGAGAGTGTTGAATGTGCTGCTATGCAAGGTATGATGGGTGGGGAAGACGTACGCACAGTGGAGATGTCCATATATATATATATATATATATATATATATATATATATATATATATATATATATATATATATGTGTGTGTCAGGTCCATAAATATTGGGACAGTGACACAATTCTAATCTTTTTGGCTCTATACACCACCACAATGGATTTGAAATGAAACAAACAAGATGTGCTTTAACTGCAGACTTTCAGCTTTAATTTGAGGGTATTTACATCCAAATCAGGTGAACGGTGTAGGAATTACAACAGTTTGTATATGTGCCTCCCACTTTTTAAGGGACTAAAAGTAATGGGACAGATTAACAATCATTTATCAAACTTTCACTTTTTAATACTTGGTTGCAAATCCTTTGCAGTCAATTACAGCCTGAAGTCTGGAAGGCATAGACATCACCAGACGCTGGGTTTCATCCCTGGTGAACTTGTTTGTTTCATTCAAAGATTAGAATTGTGTCGATGTCCCAATATTTATGGACCTGACTGTATGTCTATATATACTACATGTGAGTGTATACTGTATACATAGTGATTGATCCTTGACGTTTTCTTAAAGAAAACACGTATTGAGGGTGGCGCTCGGATGAATACATTATCATCACCTTCTCTCTCATATCTAAGTCCTTGAACGCTGCAGCACTGAAATATAAAATGCTTATACCCGATACTCTCCGTCACAAAGAGATAAGAAGCCGCTTTCCATCTGATAAAAACAGAAATGTAATATTATACTAAAAGGAAAGTTCACTGGAGTATAAACATTCAGTACTTTTCATTACCAAAAAAAAAAGAAGAAAACTTGCTCTTACTTTTCACCGCAGTTTTGGCTTTCGGTTTAACCAGCTAAATACCTTCCGGGTAGCAAAAGATGTGCAAAGTCTTACAAAGAAAGTAGCCACAGCTTGAGTAGAAAAGCCTTTTCCCCCTGCCAGCATGCTGCAGAGAAGAATCCCTTTTTCCCTATGTGGAAGCAGTGGACTCTCTGCAGAGGCCCGCCATATCCCCCCCCCCCCCGTTAGGCAGCGCTAGGGCTCTCCAATCAGCAGGGAGCATGACCTTTGCTAATTGCAGAGCTGTCTGCCTGACTTGGCATTGAGCGTGTTGGATCTATGTAGAGAGACCGCTGCTTGCAAGACACTCTATCATAATTATCTCTGTGGACTACAAAACACCTCCCCTGTTATAGGGAAAAAATGCGAGGGGGGGTTGTTCTGTAGCCGTGTCTTACAGGGACAGGAAGTGTGATACTAAAATGATCCAGCTGAAAAGGGGGGAAAAAAAAGAAAAACAAATGGAGCCCCCAAATCTAAGGACCGGTAAGCTTGCAGTACATTTTTGTTCATCAAAACAAAAGGTGTGCAACGTCTTACAGTTAGTCTTCTATAGTGAGAAAGAAAGGCTCCCCCCCCCCCCCCCCCCCGCCTGCAGGCAGCAGAGAAGGAGTTTTGCTCTCTGTTTCGGAAGCAGTGGTCTCTCTGCAGAGATTCAACACACGCCTCGCTGAGTAAAGGATGATAGCTCTGCAATTTCTGCTCGTGCTCCCTGCTGATTGGAGAGCTCTAGCCAGGGGCGTCTCAGGCCTCTGCAGAGAGTCCACTGCTTCCACACAAAGGGTAAAAGGGTTCTTCACAGACCAAAAGGGAGCAAATAAAAGGAGTTCATTGTTAGAGTTTGCATCTATATTACAGTAAAAATAAAGGCAAAACTTTTTTTTTTTCATTTTTGGATAGAATAAGGGGGGTTATACCCCCCTTTCAGTTTTTTTTTTATATCCGTGTCTCATTGAGGACATTTTCTCTCACTTCCTGTCCCATAGCCAAAGCAGGAAGTGAGAGGAGAAACCCCCAAAGTGAGGGAATCCTTGAATTAGTGTACTTTATAAGCCATGAGGTTGGAGATATAACCCCTTCTTTATCTATGGTCCACCATCGCTCTAGGGAGCGGTAGATTTATACCAAACATTCGCTCCTGGTGAATCCCCCCGCCCTTCCCCGTGAAATGCCAATGCTTGCTGGCCCCTGCGCCTGCTGTGTACTCAGTGTCAGAGAAAGGCGCCCCCATCCCTACAGTAAACCATTGCGCCCAGGGCAATTGTCCCTCTCGCCCACCCCTTGTTCCGGCCCTGCTCTACTGCTGCTAGGGATGCTTTAACCCTGGAGACCAATGAGGCTCAACTGTACACCACTGCTGGCAGGGACCCTTCTTTTTTGGGGACAGACCCCATAAAAATGGGACCCTATCCCTGTTTTCTAGACTGTCCCTAGCAAACAGGGATGGATGGCAGCAACCGTACCCTAGGTCAGTGATGGAGAACCTTGGCACCCCAGATGTTTTGGAACTACATTTCCCATGATGCTCAACTACACTGCAGAGTGCATGAGCATCATGGGAACTGTAGTTCCAAAACATCTGGGGTGCCAAGGTTCACCATCGCTGCCCTAGGTGCTACATGCAAGGTGATTTACACAGGAACAAACCATATTGGAACAATTTCTTTTACATTAATAGAGCCAACAGAAAATGTTTTTAAATATTCTTTTTATTAAGATTTAGCACTTGACAAACACAAATAATGCACAATGTAGGTTCAAAATACCAACAAATTAGA
Source organism: Lithobates septentrionalis (assembly GCA_037952835.1). Lineage (NCBI taxonomy): Eukaryota > Metazoa > Chordata > Amphibia > Anura > Ranidae > Lithobates > Lithobates septentrionalis. The sequence continues at coordinate 80,779 of JBBDGP010003548.1, read as the reverse complement.
AAATACAGACTTGTATCCCGGAAGCCAGGGGGGGGGGCTCAGCAGCTTCTTACCAAGCAGTTGGAGGTTGTGGGTGGGCAGCTGATGTACGTAATGCAGGGGTCAGGAGTGTGCAATGTACGTAATACATACTAATCACTGACCTCCCTACCACTACATACTGATCACTGACCTCCCTACCACTACATACTGATCACTGACCTCCCTACCACTACATACTGATCACTGACCTCCCTACCACTACATACTGATCACTGACCTCCCTGCCACTACATACTGATCACTGACCACCCTGCCACTACATACTGATCACTGACCTCCCTGCCACTACATACTGATCACTGACCACCCTGCCACTACATACTGATCACTGACCTCCCTACCACTACATACTAATCACTGACCTCCCTACCACTACATACTGATCACTGACCTCCCTACCACAACATACTGATCACTGACCTCCCTACCACTACATACTGATCACTGACCTCCCTACCACTACATACTGATCACTGACCTCCCTGCCACTACATACTGATCACTGACCGCCCTACCACTACATACTGATCACTGACCTCCCTACCACTACATACTGATCACTGACCTTCCTGCCACTACATACTGATCACTGACCTCCCTACCACTACATACTGATCACTGACCTCCCTACCACTACATACTGATCACTGACCTCCCTACCACTACATACTGATCACTGACCTCCCTACCACTACATACTGATCACTGACCTCCCTGCCACTACATACTGATCACTGACCACCCTGCCACTACATACTGATCACTGACCGCCCTGCCACTACATACTGATCACTGACCTCTCTACCACTACATACTGATCACTGACCTCCCTGCCACTACATACTGATCACTGACCTCCCTGCCACTACATACTGATCACTGACCTCCCTGTCACTACATACTGATCACTGACCTCCCTGTCACTACATACTGATCACTGACCTCCCTACCACTACATACTGATCACTGACCTCCCTACCACTACATACTGATCACTGACCGCCCTACCACTACATACTGATCACTGACCTCCCTGCCACTACATACTGATCACTGACCGCCCTGCCACTACATACTGAACACTGACCTCCCTACCACTACATACTGATCACTGACCATCCTACCACTACATACTGATCACTGACCTCCCTGCCACTACATACTGATCACTGACCGCCCTGCCACTACATACTGATCACTGACCTCCCTACCACTACATACTGATCACTGACCTCTCTACCACTACATACTGCTCACTGACCTCCCTACCACTACATACTGATCACTGACCTCCCTATCACTACATACTGATCACTGACCATCCTACCACTACATACTGATCACTGACCTCCCTGCCACTACATACTGATCACTGACCTCCCTGCCAGTACATACTGATTACTGACCTCCCTACCACTACATACTGATCACTGACCTCCCTGCCACTACATACTGATCACTGACCTCCCTGCCACTACATACTGATCGCTGACCTCCCTGCCACTACATACTGATCGCTGACCGCCCTGCCACTACATACTGATCACTGACCTCCCTACCACTACATACTGATCACTGACCTCCCTACCACTACATACTGATCACTGACCTCCCTGCCACTACATACTGATCACTGACCTCCCTGCCACTACATACTGATCACTGACCTCCCTGCCACTACATACTGATCACTGACCTCCCTGCCACTACATACTGATCACTGACCTCCCTGCCACTAAATACTGATCTCTGACCTCCCTACCACTACATACTGATCTCTGACCTCCCTGCCACTACATACTGATCACTGACCTCCCTACCACTACATACTGATCACTGACCTCCCTGCCACTACATACTGATCACTGACCTCCCTGCCACTACATACTGATCACTGACCACCCTGCCACTACATACTGATCACTGACCGCCCTGCCACTACATACTGATCACTGACCTCCCTGCCAGTACATACTGATTACTGACCTCCCTACCACTACATACTGATCACTGACCTCCCTGCCACTACATACTGATCACTGACCTCCCTGCCACTACATACTGATCGCTGACCTCCCTGCCACTACATACTGATCGCTGACCGCCCTGCCACTACATACTGATCACTGACCTCCCTACCACTACATACTGATCACTGACCTCCCTACCACTACATACTGATCACTGACCTCCCTGCCACTACATACTGATCACTGACCTCCCTGCCACTACATACTGATCACTGACCTCCCTGCCACTACATACTGATCACTGACCTCCCTGCCACTACATACTGATCACTGACCTCCCTGCCACTAAATACTGATCTCTGACCTCCCTACCACTACATACTGATCTCTGACCTCCCTGCCACTACATACTGATCACTGACCTCCCTGCCACTACATACTGATCACTGACCTCCCTGCCACTACATACTGATCACTGACCTCCCTACCACTACATACTGATCACTGACCGCCCTGCTACTACATACTGGTCACTGACCTCCCTGCCACTACATACTGATCACTGACCTCCCTGCCACTACATACTGATCACTGACCTCCCTACCACTACATACTGATCACTGACCTCCCTGCCACTACATACTGATCACTGACCTCCCTGCCACTACATACTGATCACTGACCACCCTGCCACTACATACTGATCACTGACCGCCCTGCCACTACATACTGATCACTGACCTCCCTGCCACTACGCCCGCATATGAAAGCGGTGTTCAAACATGTGAGGTATCGCCGCGATCGGTAGAGCGAGAGCAATAATTCTAGCCCTAGACCCCCTCTGTAACTCAAAACATGCAACCTGTCGAATTTTTTAAAACGTCGCCTATGGAGATTTTTAAGGGTAAAAGTTTGCCGTCATTCCACGAGCGGGCGCAATTTTGAAGCGTGACGTGTTGGTTATCAATTTACTCGGCGTAACATCATCTTTCACAATATAAAACAAAAACAAAAAAAATGGGCTAACTTTACTGTTGTCTTATTTTTTTATTCAAGAAAAGTGTATTTTTTCAAAAAAAAAAAAAAAAGTGCGTTTGCAAGAACGCTGCGCAAATACGGTGTGACAGAAAGTATTGCAACGACCGACCATTTCATTCTCTAGGGTGTTAGAAAAACAAAATGTATAATGTTTGGGGGGGTTCTAAGTAATTTTCTAGCAAAAAAACCCCAAAAAACTGTTCAGCAACAATCCTCTAGTGTAGTAATTGTACATTTGCAGCAGCGCCCCTAGTGGCAGGAATGGAGACACACAGCCAGACAGTGACGCCGGGGCTCCACCCTAACCCCGCCCCTTTGCTCCTTTCTATCCAACCAGCGTCTGTCCTGTTAGCGGACACGCCCCTGTAGTTTCAGCCCTTGGTATATAAGCTTCCTTTCCGCTCTCTGTCTGTATCGGACCTCCGGCTTCCCTCCGTCCTTTCCGCATCGAAGCCGCAATGTCCGCCCTGCGCCGAGCGGTGACGCTCCTCCTGCGGGCCTTCTCCCGGCTCATCGTGCTCCTGGTCCGGGCCGCCTCCTGCTTCTCCCGGGACCCCCCGACCCCGGGGCCGCCCCGTGACCCTCTGCTGCTGATCCCGGCCAAGGTGCTGGCGGAGAGGATCCGGAGGGGAGAGGTGAGCGCAGCCCCGCACTGCTCATCACGTGACATCCATCACTGGGTGGGAGGGGCTTATCTCCTCCATTTGCCAAAAGTCACCCTTTTTAAATGGGCGGTGACTGCAGAGGTCAGTGGGAGGGGCTCCAGTCCATTCATTCACTGTCATTGGCCTGCGGAGTGAAGTTGGTTGGGAGCCCGTCCAATCAGCGTTTGGCTCCCTGTATGTGGTTGGTCGCAGTTTTGGGCGGGGCCCCCCCCCACCGATAGAGCGCCCTCAAAGTGACCATACACAATCGCAAACACCACCCCAAACAGGATAAATTCCCTAGCCCTGGAGAATAAAATGGCGGTAGTCCCAAAATGTTTTACATTACGCAATATTAGCGCCAACAGTTTATCAAGCACCACGTTTTATTACAAATGTACTCCGGTTATTTTTAGGACACACACAAACCCCAATAATTTTGGTAAAATATAGAAAAAAAGAGGTTGCACCGAGTAAAGGGATGCCAAGCAGTCTACCGAACCGGGGCCTGAGCCTGCGGAGAGGAAGGAGGTGGTTGGGCGGGGCAACAGTGGGAGGGGCTTAAAACGTTTTCAGAGCACGGGTTAAATATGTGCATAGAACGTACAAAATGCGTAGGTCAGGAGTATTTACTATACAGTGTGTGTGTGCGTGTGTTGGGGGGTGGGACGACTTAATTAGATGGTTCAGGGGGTCGGGAGTGTGTAATATAATGTACATAATGCAGGGGTCGGGAGTGTATAATGTACATAATGCAGGGGTCGGGAGTGTATAATGTACATAATGCAGGGGTCGGGAGTGTATAATGTACATAATGCAGGGGTCGGGAGTATGTAATATAATGTACATAATGCATGGGTCGGAAGTGTATAATGTACATTATACAGGGGTCGGGAGTGTGTATGATAATGTACATAATGCAGGGGTCGGGGTGTATAATGTACATAATGCAGGGGTCGGGAGTGTATAATGTACATAATGCAGGGGTCGGGAGTGTATAATGTACATAATGCAGGGGTCGGGAGTGTATAATGTACATAATGAAGGGGTCGGGAGTGGGTAACATACAGAGTGAAGGGGTTAGGCGTGTGTAATGTTGTGTACATAACACAGGGGTCCAGAATGGGTAATATAAAGAGTGCAGGGGATGGGTGTGTGTAATGTACAGGGGGCTGGAATGAAAAATTTACATCATGCAAGGGTAAGGAGTAGGTATTGTACACAATGCATGGGTCAGGAGTGGGTAACATAGAGTGCAGGGATCAAGAATGTATAATGTACGTAATTCAGGGGTCAGGAGTGTGCAATGTACGTAATGCAGGGGTCAGGAGTGTGCAATGTACGTAATGCAGGGTTCAGGAGTGTGCAATGTACGTAATGCAGGGTTCAGGAGTGTGCAATGTACGTAATGCAGGGTTCAGGAGTGTGCAATGTACGTAATGCAGGGGTCAGGAGTGTGCAATGTACGTAATGCAGGGGTCGGGTGTGTTTGGATCGAGTCCACCAGGAAGCCGGCACTGCACATCGCCAGTCACAGGCAGCATGTGTATGTGCAGCTGCCAGTCGGGAAATGCCTCACTGCCTATGATTGGCGGTGTGCAGTAACGGCTTCCTGGCAGGCTCGATCCGAACACGCCCGAGCCCATCACTACTAGCTTGTAACATGGTGTTAATGTTTTTCATAGAGTAATGATCCAGAAGAAAAATGGTTGCCTTCCCTTATTGTCCATATCTCTTTTCAGCTAAAAAGCAGTGTTGTGGTGCAGGCCTTTATCTCCAGGATCAGAGAGGTGAACCCCGCTCTCAATGCCTTAGTGTGGGACCGTTTTGAGGAAGCCCTTTGTGAGGCACGGGCAGTGGATGATTTAGTGGCTTCCAAGGCAGAGGACGAAGCAACGATCGAACACAAGTACCCTCTTCTTGGTGTGCCTGTAACGGTGAAGGAAGCATTTGCCTTACAAGGTGGGTACAGCTTTTCATTGGTGCATTACATTGCTTACATGTTGCTTTGCATGAAGAGATGGGTAGATGTCGCCCAACCACTAAAAGACTTCCTATTACTGTTCAGTAGTTTGGAGATGCTAAAATCTGTTTGGACACTAGGTTGGTGGCTTCTGCATGCCAAAGGGTATCAACGGTCACCATAGGCCAGCCATTCTCCACTAGGGTTCCTCCAGGGGTTAGTAGGGGTTTCTTGAGCTGTGGCTGATTTGATCTCCCATTTGATGGTGCCTAGATAATTCCAATGCCAAAAAGCTTTCATGGCCGTTATAGGCCAGCCATTCACAACTAGGGTACATTCAGAGGTCAGTAGTGTTTCCTTGAGCTATGGCTGATTGACCTCCTGTTTGTGGTGCCTAGATGATTCTAAAACCAAAGAACTTTCATGGCTCTCATCTATGGTTCCTCCAGAGGTTAGCAGTGCTTCCTTGAGCTGTGGCTAGTTGACCTTCCATTTGATGGTGGCTAGATAATTCCAAAGCCAAAGAGCTTTCATGGCCACCAAAGGCCAGCCATTCTCAACTAGGTATCCTCCAGAGGTTAGTAGGGCTTCCTTGAGCTGTGGCTGATTGACCTCCCATTTGGTGGTGCCTAGATCATTCCAAAGTCACCATAGACCAGCCACTCTCCACTTGGGTTTTGTCCAGAGATTAGTAGGACTTCCTTAAGCTGTGGCTGATTGAGCTCCCATTTGATGAGATCAGATCAGGGCTCAAAATTTCAAGTCCTGAGCTAATAGCCAGGCCTCAAGGGTTACTCACCACCAGTTGCCACGCCCCTAAACACACCCTCATAAATTATCTCATGAAATGACACTTAAATGTTTTATACAGAATTGGGTTATTAAAATGAATACTAACAATTGCCCACCAGTGCAGCCTGTGCCCACCAAGCAGCCTATCTGTGCAGGGGAGGAGAGGAACAGGAGAGCCGCCCGGATGATCAGAGCGCAGCGCAGGGAACACAGCGATAGCTTCCATTTCAATTGCTGTGTTCCCGCCGCTCAACGTCATATACAGCCCCGCCCCCTGGCCAGGGAACTTTGATTGACATATTGCCCTTCCCGTTATTGGATGGGTAATCTGTCTATCAAAGTCCCAGGACCAGGAGGAGGAGCTGTATATGCGAGCGAGCGGCGGTGAATACAGCAAATGAAATGAAAGCTGTTATTGCTGTGTTCCCTGCGCTGCTCTCTGATAATCTGGGCGGCTCTCCTGTTCCTCTCCTCCCCTGCACAGATAGGCTGCATTGGTGGGCATGGATAAAGTAGTTGTTTATTTTTATGACCTAATTCTGCATAAAACATTTAAGTGTCATTTCATGAGATAATTTTTGCATGTTTAGGGGCGTGGGGTGGGATGGGTTGGGTGGAGCAACTGGTGGCGAGTAACCCTTGAGGCCTGGCTAGTAGTTCAGGACTTTAAATTTTGAGCCCTGATCTAGGCACCATCAAATGGGAGGTCAATCAGCCACAGCTCAAGGAAGTCCTACTAATCTCTGGACAAAACCCAAGTGGAGAGTGGCTGGTCTTTCTTTCTCCGTGATCGCTGGGAGAAGGACTCCCATTCCACCCAGGCTGCCGGCGTTGCTCGCTCCCAGGCAGCCATAGCTCACCAGCCCACAAAATACGAGCAGGCGAGTGGAATTTTTGAGGTCTGGCCTAGATCATTCCAAAGTAACAATAGACCAGCCACTCTCCACTAGGGTTTTGTCCATAGATTTGTAGGGCTTCCTTGAACTGTGGCTGATTGACCTCCTATTTGATAGTGCCTAGATAATTCCAAAGCCAAAGAGCTTTCGTGGCTCTCAACTATGGTTCCTCCAGAGGTTAGCAGTGCTTCCTTGAGCTGTGGCTAGTTGACCTTCCATTTGATGGTGCCTAGATAATTCCAAACCAAAGCGCTTTCATGGCTACCATAGGGCAGCCATTCTCAACTAGGGATCCTCCAGAGGTTAGTAGTGCTTCCTTGAGCTGTGGCTGATTGACCTCCCATTTGGTGGTGCCTAGATCATTCCAAAGTCACCATAGACCAGCCACTCTCCACTAGGGATTTGTAGGGCTTCCTTAAGCTGTGGCTGATTTGACCTCCCATTTGAAGGTGCCTAGATCATTCCAAAGCCAAAGAGCTTTCATGGTCATCATAGGCCAGCCATTCTCCACTAGGGTTTTGTCCAGAGGTTAGTAGTGCTTCCTTGAGTTGTGGCTAATTGACCTCCTATTTGATGGTGCCTAGATAATTCCAGGACCAATGTCACTTGGGGAAGCCAGCAACATGACCCCCAATTTATCTTTTAAGCTGTTTGTGAGGGTGACATTGTGATCATCACTGTAAAGTTTGCATTACTTCTACTGACCACCATAGTAAGGGGCATTTTTGCCATTGATACCTGATGAATTGGTTTTAGTAAGGTTCGCATGAGAACAGAAAATTTATTTTAGGGTTTCCTCTGGGGGTAAAAAGGTTGAGAAAGGTTGCCCTGGGCATTGACAAAGATTTGAAGAGCCACACCATGATATTAAAGTCCAGATACAAATGTATTCCAATGTGAAATCCCAAGAAGGGTTATATAAAAAGCCAACACGTTTTGGGGGCTGAAGCATCACCCTCTTTATCAGGGTTTGATGCATATGAAGACTTGATAATGGTAAAGGACTCTTTAATAAAGAAGACTTTTATTCTGGCAGGTTGTTCATCAGCAGCTAGTTGGATCAGCCATGTTTGATATGCATTTCTTTTCTAAATGTTTTTTGCGTTTTTTTGGGTTTTTTTTGGTTTTTGTTGTTTTAGGCATGCCACAAAGCTCTGGGCTGATATCTAGACGGGCATTGCGCTCAACAACAGATGCGACTGTAGTGTCAAGGTTAAAGGCAGCTGGAGCCATTCCTCTCGGTGTCACGAACTGCAGCGAGCTGTGCATGTGGTACGAGTCTAGTAATAACGTCTACGGAAAGACGAGGAACCCGTATAACTCCAAGCATATAGTCGGAGGCAGCTCTGGTAAGTTGATGTATTTTATTCAAGTACAGTTGTTGCTGTTATTTTTTAATTTTTTTTAAGGGGAACTATACTTGCCCTTTATCCAGCGCTGTGGTGTCCCGAAACTGTCATCTTCGGCCGGTCAGCTTCTGGGTGCAGATCTTCTGTAAAAGCTAAATGTAATCTGCTTATAGTTTGCCTTCTCTGGTACCTACTCCACCTCCTCAACGTGCTATTGGTTACATATCTTATGTTAGACCTAGTGATGTCATCACTGGGTGTCTATATGCAATGCAGGCAGATCATGGCTGGTGGGAGGGGCCGGCAGGGTGCAGTACATAGCTTCTTGAAAACATCTCAGAACTCCTCTCAAGAGCCCTTGGCCCTGATGAAAGCAGTGTGCTGGCTCTTGGGAGGCCTTATGCAAACATTAAAATGCCTTGATGGGTTGGTGTCAGCTGGAGGAGTGGGCAGGGCCGGTGCTACCACTAAGCAGAAGCCTGGGGCACCCTGCTGCCTCGGGCGTCCTGCCACTGGTGTTCCTACACTCTTCTCTCTGCAGCAAGCAACTAAGTCTCAGCATCAGCAGGCATGTTTGCACATAGTGTCAGAGGTGCAGCGGAGGCGCTGATGAGGCTGCATTTGATGGGCGCTGGTGAGGCTGCATTTGATGGGCGCTGGTGAGGCTGCATTTGATGGGCGCTGGTGAGGCTGCATTTGATGGGCGCTGGTGAGGCTGCATTTGATGGGCGCTGGTGAGGCTGCATTTGCTAGGGCGCTGGTGAGGCTGCATTTGCTAGGGCGCTGGTGAGGCTGCATTTGCTAGGGCGCTGGTGAGGCTTCATTTGCTAGGGCGCTGGTGAGGCTTCATTTGCTATGGCGCTGGTGAGGCTTCATTTGCTAGGGCGCTGGTGAGGCTTCATTTGCTATGGCGCTGGTGAGGCTGCATTTGCTAGGGCGCTGGTGAGGCTGCATTTGCTAGGGCGCTGGTGAGGCTGCATTCGCTAGGGCGCTGGTGAGGCTGCATTCGCTAGGGAGCTGGTGAGGCTGCATTTGCTAGGGCGCTGGTGAGGCTGCATTTGCTAGGGCGCTGGTGAGGCTGCATTTGCTAGGGCGCTGGTGAGGCTGCATTTGCTAGGGCGCTGGTGAGGCAGCATTTGCTAGGGCGCTGGTGAGGCAGCATTTGCTAGGGCGCTGGTGAGGTAGCATTTGCTAGGGCGCTGGTGAGGCAGCATTTGCTAGGGCGCTGGTGAGGCAGCATTTGCTAGGGCGCTGGTGAGGCAGCATTTGCTAGGGCGCTGGTGAGGCTGCATTCGCTAGGGCGCTGGTGAGGCTGCATTCGCTAGGGAGCTGGTGAGGCTGCATTCGCTAGGGCGCTGGTGAGGCAGCATTTGCTAGGGCGCTGGTGAGGCAGCATTTGCTAGGGCGCTGGTGAGGCAGCATTTGCTAGGGCGCTGGTGAGGCAGCATTTGCTAGGGCGCTGGTGAGGCAGCATTTGCTAGGGCGCTGGTGAGGCAGCATTTGCTAGGGCGCTGGTGAGGCAGCATTTGCTAGGGCGCTGGTGAGGCAGCATTTGCTAGGGCGCTGGTGAGGCAGCATTTGCTAGGGCGCTGGTGAGGCAGCATTTGCTAGGGCGCTGGTGAGGCAGCATTTGCTAGGGCGCTGGTGAGGCAGCATTTGCTAGGGCGCTGGTGAGGCAGCATTTGCTAGGGCGCTGGTGAGGCAGCATTTGCTAGGGCGCTGGTGAGGCAGCATTTGCTAGGGCGCTGGTGAGGCAGCATTTGCTAGGGCGCTGGTGAGGCTGCATTTGCTAGGGCGCTGGTGAGGCTGCATTTGCTAGGGCGCTGGTGAGGCTGCATTTGCTAGGGCGCTGGTGAGGCAGCATTTGCTAGGGCGCTGGTGAGGCCGCATTTGATGGGCGCTTCATTAAAAATGTGGGGTATACATGGGCAGGGAAAAGAGGGTGGAGTCAGGGGGCGGCAAAATGAGGTTTCGCCTAGGGTGTCAAAAATCCTTGCACCAGCCCTGGGGGTGGGCGTCCCTAAACAGACATCATTTGCATGTAGACCACCTTAGGTAACACCCACATGACATGCTGAGTCTCCATGCTTGAATGATCCCCAAATTTGTTAAATGTAAGGGACGGGCTGGGGAGCAAAGAGTTAGGCAGGCCATAGATGGATCGAACCTAGGCTGGTTCAGCAGGGATCGGCTGAGATTCGATCCATCTATGGGCAGGCTAGTTGTACTAAAGTCGATCCATCAAACGACTTCAGTACAACGAGCCGTTCAGATTTTTTTTATTTATTTATTTATTTATTTTTTTGGATGCAATTTGCTGCCAGCAGGTATATCCGATAGCAGTGATCATTGTGTGGGAAGGCTCCCTGCCGGCAGAACACAATAGCCCTTCCTGGAGTATTCCCCCTTCAACACGGACTGTGTGTGGATGGGGAAACTATGCAAATTTCTTCCCTGCAGCCACAGGTTGCAGGAAAGAAATTGCTCAATCTATGGCTTGCTTTAGATGATGCTGGACGTCCTCCAACCAAGAAATAAGGAGGGCTCTATCTGACTTGCCATTTCACTATTTCACTCCAGGAGAGGAGCCGGTACAACTGTGCAAGACTTCTACTTCTTCTTCTTCCTTTTTTTTTTTTTTAACCACTTGTCTACCGGTCAGGCCAGTTTTCAGCTTTCAGCGCTATTGCACTTTGACAATTGCGCGGTCATGCAACATTGTACCCATATGACATTTTTATATATTTTTTTTATACAAATAGAGCTTTCTTTTGGTGGTATTTAATCACCACTTTTTTATTTTTTGCTAAATGAAAAAAGACCGAAAAATTTTGAAAAACAAATTAAATAAGTTTTTCTTGGTTTCTGTTTATAAAATTTTTGTAAATAATTTTTCTCCTTCACTCACAGGCGCTGATGAGGCTACACTAATGAGGCATCACTGATGGATGGGGCACTGGTGGTCACTGATGGATGGGGAATCGGGCACTGATGGGCGGTTCACTGGTGGTCACTGATGGCTGGGGAATGGGTCACTGATGGGCGGGGCACTGGTGGTCACTGATGGATGGGGCACTGGTGGTCACTGATGGACGGGGAATGGGGCACTGGTAGTCACTGATGGGCGGGTCACTGATGGGCGGGGCACTGGTGGTCACTGATGGACGAGGCACTGGTGGTCACTGATGGACGGGGAATGGGGCACTGGTAGTCACTGATGGGCGGGTCACTGATGGGCGGGGCACTGGTGGTCACTGATGGACGGGGCACTGGTGGTCACTGATGGACGGGGAATGGGGCACTGGTAGTCACTGATGGATGGGGCACTGATGGGTGGGGCACTGGTGGTCACTGATGGATAGGGAATGGGTCACTGATGCGCGGGGCACTGGTGGTCACTGATGGACGGGGCACTGGTGGTCACTGATGGATGGGGAATGGGGCACTGGTAGTCACTGATGGATGGGGCACTGATGGGCAGGGCACTGGTGGTCACTGATGGATGGGGCACTGGTGGTCACTGATTGGGGCACTGGTGGTCACTGATGGATGGGGCACTGATGGGCGGGGCACTGGTGGTCACTGATGGATGGGGCACTGGTGGTCACTGATGAGGAGGCACTGATCTTCAGGACATTGATTGTCCGTGCAGATTTCCCGCTGAGAAACGCCACTTACCGGCTCTCTTCTCCTCACATGCTGTCAGCATGAGGAGAGTAATGCCGATAACCATCAAATCCTGTTAACACTGTGATTGGGCACAGCTGATCACATGGTAAAGCGCCTACATCATAGGCTCTTTACTGTGATCGGTGATGCCCTGTGTCGGAGGGACATGGCACATGACCGATTGCTGTGCTGCACGCCAAGAATGGGTGGACGTCATTTAAAGGTTAAAGGTGTTCTATATTTTCATATACAGGACTCCATCAACTTCCTAATCTCCCTTTCAGCAGATCACATTGTGTGAGAGCAGAGTCCAAATCCTCTGCTTGTCTGACATATGCCCCCTGTTATAGGGCTGGGGAAAAAATCGATTGAAATCTTGAATCGAGTTGAGAGGTCAAATTGATTCAAAATTTAAGCAAATTGATTTTTCCTTTTTTTTTTTTTTTTTTTTTTTTTTTCACCACGCCGGTCCTGAGGAGCTACGGGCAGGAGCTTTTAAGGCGAGGCCACGGCTTCGGCCTAGTCCCCGAGGCTGGACGCCGCGGAAAAAAAAAAAAATTTGAATCGTGAAATTACCTGTATGCTAAATTTTATAACAAACTATGAACTTTTTGTGTAAAAAAAAAAAAAAAAAAGTTAAAAATGCCTTATGGGTTCAGTGTAGCATGACCGCGCAATTGTCGTCCAAAGTGCAACAGCGCTGAAAATCAGCCTGGGCAGGAAGGGGGTATAAGGGGCTCGGTAGGCAAGTGGTTAGATCATTGATCTTGGTAGGGAACATACAGCATTGTATAAAACTCAATAAATATTATAAATGGAATGCAATGCTAATATCCGTATATAATGATTGTATTACAGGAGGAGAAGGCTGTATACTGGGGGCGGCCGGATCCGTCATCGGCGTCGGCTCTGACATCGGAGGCAGTATACGGATGCCTGCTTTTTTTAATGGGATCTATGGACACAAAGCAACCCCAGGTGAAGATTTATGAATTTTTCCAGCACTTTATGATCCATTGATCTCCTAATCAGTCCTAATCAGTCCTATCTCACAGGCGGGTATCTGAGCAGCTGGCCCAACCTTTCAACTACAGTACAAAGGTTTTTATCATATAGCCGGTGACAGCTGGTTGCTCTTTAGCCTGATTTTCTCACTGCCTTTTCAAGGGCTGGCTACATAAACATAGGACCCTATATTCTTATTCAAATCATCATCTGGCATTGATTACTGATATCTTAGGAGGCCTTTATATTACCAATATGGTGTTTGCAAGGTGATATTTCTTTTAGAAAGCCGTAACAGCCTGAGTAGAAAAGCCTGAATCCCTGCCAGCATGCTGCAGAGAAGGAACTATGCTCCCTTTTGTGGAAGCAGCAGTCTCTCTGCAGAGACCTGACATGCCTAATCAGAGCTTGGGATCTCTAATTAGCAAAGCCCATGTTGCATGGTAATAGGTCTAACTTCGCAGGAGGTATGTTGGACAGAGACCACTGATTTAACGCAGGGAGTAAGGGCCCCTGCTATGAAGAATGTGTATGTGGAAGCAGTAGTCTCTCTGCACAGGTCTGACACACACCTCTGCTATAACTCAGTAAAGGTTGCGCTACCTGCTGATTGGAGCACTGTAGTTCTGATTTAGCAGGGAAAGCCTGACCTTTGCAGAGAGACCACTGCTCCCATACAGAGAGGAAGGGTCCTTCTCTGCAGCTTGCTCGTGGGGATGGGCTTTTCTATTCAGAATATGGCATTGGGCTTTAAATTACCACTTTACAAACACAAAAGTGTTTTGTTTTTTTTTAAGCCCATTTTCTTTAAAAAGTTGTCACAGCCTAAGTAGAAAAGCCTGTCCCCTGCCAGCAAGCTGGAGAGAAAGACCTATGCTTTTCTGTGTGGAAGCAGAGGTCTCCCTGCACCGATCTGACATGCCCCTGCTATAACTCTGCAAAAGGTCATGCTACCTGCTGATTGGAAAATCTTTAGCTCTGACTTGACAAGGGACGTCCTTGTAGAGAGAACACTGCTCCCATACAGAAAGCAAGGGTCCTTCTCTGCTGCATTGCTGGCAGGGGACGGATTTTTCTAATCGGCATGTGGCAGCTTTCTAAAGAAATTGAGCTTTAAAATAATGCCTTGCAAACACCAGAATTTCTTTAGAAAAGAACCAAATCCTGAGTAGAAAAGTCTCTCCCATGTCAGCATGCTGCAAAGGAGGACCTATGTTCTCTTGGTGGAATCGGTGGTCTCTCTGCATAGGTCCGTCGCACTATAACTCTGCAATCAACAAAGATTGCTTATTGGAAAGCTCTCGCTCTGACTGGGGATGCCTGACCTCTGCAGAGAGACCATTGCTCCCATACAGAAAGCAAGGGTCCTTCTCTGCAACGTGCTGGCAGGGGACAGGCTTTTTTTTTTTTCTCAGGATGTTGCAGCTTTCTAAATAAAATGGTCTTTACAATACCAATACCACCTTGCAACTGGCAGAAATTCATTTTTTAAAGTTCAGTTTCTTTAGAAAGCTGCCACAGCCTAAGTAGAAAAGTCTCCCTTGTCAGCAAGCTGCAGAGATGCTTTTCAATGTGGAAGCAGTGGTCTCTCTGCACGGATCTGACATGCCTTTTGCTATATCTATGCACTCGGCAAAGGACCTGCTACCCGCTGATTGTGGAGCTGTAGCTCTGACTTAACAAGGGATGCCTAACCTCTGCATGCCATGCAGATGTCTGTCAATGCAGCATGCTGGCAGGGGGCAGGCTTTCCTACTCGGGGTGGAGCTGCTTTCTCAGAATGGGATGCATACAAAAAAAAAATAACTTTTTTGTTTAAATTATATATATATATATATATATAATTAGTACCATGATTATGCTAATCTGCTCTGTGACACTGAAATAGGATTAAGAGTTTTCTTGGCATGATTTATCGCAGCCACAGTTCAGACTCTAAGGCATCAGGTTTATGTTTATTTAATCTGTGAAACTACGTCCAGACTATGGACAATCAAGTATTTGCAGATTCTTAACACACAGCAAACAAGCTTTAAAACAAGCCCTTGGTGACCACGGTAGCTGCAGGCACTGTGGAAAAATTCATTCTTGAAATTCACAACAAAAGAGCTGAAGTACTACAAACCGTCCTCTCAGCAGCTCAGCTCCCCTCTCCCAGCAGAGATTTGGCAGCTCTGCTTCCTTTCCCAACAGTGACTCTGCTGCTCAGTTTGCTCTGCTTCCCCCCCATCCAGCAGTGAATCGACAGCTCAGTTCACCTTGCCCTGCTCCCCCCCCCCTTCCATGAGTGGCTTGGTATCTTGGCTCCTCTCTTCCCAGCAGTGACTCGGTAGCTCAGCTCCCCTTGCTTCTTCCTCCTCCCAGCAGTGACTCGGTAGCTCTGCTCGCCTTGCTTCCTCTTCCCAGCAGTGACTCGGTAGCTCTGCTCGCCTTGCTTCCTCTTCCCAGCAGTGACTCGGTAGCTCGGCTCCTCTTGCTTCTTCCTCCTCCCAGCAGTGACTCAGTACCTTCGCTCCTCTTGCTTCCTCTTCCCAGCAGTGACTCGGTAGCTCCGCTCCCCTTGCTTCCTCTTCCCAGCAGTGAATCGACAGCTCAGTTCACCTTGCCCTGCTCCCCCCCCCTTCCATGAGTGGCTTTGTATCTTTGCTCCTCTCTTCTCAGCAGTGACTCGGTAGCTCGGCTCCCCTTGCTTCTTCTTCCTCCCAGCAGTGACTCGGTAGCTCCGCTCCTCTTGCTTCCTCTTCCCAGCAGTGACTCAGTAGCTTGGCTCCTCTTGCTTCCTCTTCCCAGCAGTGACTCGGTAGCTCGGCTCCTCTTGCTTCTTTCTCCCAGCAGTGACTCGGTAGCTGGGCTCCTCTTGCTTCCTCTTCCCAGCAGTGACTCAGTAGCTCGGCTCCTCTTGCTTCCTCTCCCCAGCAGTGACTCGGTAGCTCGGCTCCCCTTGCTTCTTTCTTCTCCCAGCAGTGACTTGGTAGCTCAGCTCCTCTTGCTTCTTCCTGCCAGCATTGACTCGGTATTTCGGCTCCCCTTGCTTCTTTCTTCTCCCAGCAGTGACTCGGTAGCTCGGCTCCTCTTGCTTCTTCCTGCCAGCATTGACTTGGTAGCTCGGCTCCCCTTGCTTCTTTCTTCTCCCAGCAGTGACTCGGTAGCTCGGCTCCTCTTGCTTCTTCCTGCCAGCATTGACTTGGTAGCTCGGCTCCCCTTGCTTCTTTCTTCTCCCAGCAGTGACTCGGTAGCTCGGCTCCTCTTGCTTCTTCCTGCCAGCATTGACTCGGTAGCTCGGCTCCTCTTGCTTCTTCCTGCCAGCAGTGACTCGGTAGCTCGGCTCCCCTTGCTTCTTTCTTCTCTCAGCAGTGACTCGGTAGCTCGGCTCCTCTTGCTTCTTCCTGCCAGCATTGACTCGGTAGCTCGGCTCGCCTTGCTTCCTCTTCCCAGCAGTGACTCGGTAGCTCGGCTCCCCTTGCTTCTTCTTCCTCCCAGCAGTGACTCGGTAGCTCCGCTCCTCTTGCTTCCTCTTCCCAGCAGTGACTCGGTAGCTCGGCTCCCCTTGCTTCCTCTTCCCAGCAGTGACTCGGTAGCTCGGCTCCCCTTGCTTCCTCTTCCCAGCAGTGACTCGGTAGCTCGGCTCCACTTGCTTCTTTCTCCCAGCAGTGACTCGGTAGCTGGGCTCCTCTTGCTTCCTCTTCCCAGCAGTGACTCGGTAGCTGGGCTCCTCTTGCTTCCTCTTCCCAGCAGTGACTCGGTAGCTGGGGCTCCTCTTGCTTCCTCTTCCCAGAAGTGACTCGGTAGCTCAGCTCCCCTTGCTTCTTTCTTCTCCCAGCAGTGACTTCGTAGCTCGGCTCCTCTTGCTTCTTCCTGCCAGCATAGATTTGGTAGCTCGGCTCCCCTTGCTTCTTTCTTCTCCCAGCAGTGACTCGGTAGCTCGGCTCCTCTTGCTTCTTCCTGCCAGCAGTGACTCGGTAGCTCGGCTCGCCTTGCTTCCTCTTCCCAGCAGTGACTCGGTAGCTCGGCTCCCCTGTCTCAGCAGCAACTTAACAGTTGAGCTCCCCCTGTTATAAACAGAGGAGGAGCTCTGGGAGGGGTGCAGGGAAAGCTGAGCTGTTGAGGACACTTGATTGTCCCAAAGTACTTGCTCCTCCCTTTCCAATTTCTCAGCTGTACAGGGATTGCAAGAAGCTAAAATGAAATCAGATTTGGGTGCTTACACTAGCTGCCTTTCAGAAATGCTAATATATATATATATATATATATATATATATATATATATATATAATTTTTTTTTTTAAAATACATCATTTTATTGAGGTTGAACTTGAAGCGTTGTGTAATAGGTCAGGGGGTGGACACAGAATGGGGGCACTACCGCCCAATATGAGGTCCGAGAATACTAATCAGACTTGTATGTACTAAGAAGATAATGTCACTGCGTGATGTCACAGTCTCTGCGCTCTTACAGGTATTGTCCCCAATGAAGGTCAGTTTCCAAATGCTCACGGCTCTCGCGTCGATCTCCTGTGTACGGGGCCCATGTGTAGATACGCAGAAGACCTGCCGCTCGTCCTGAAGGTGATGGCCGGGAAGAATTCTGAAAAGTGAGTAAGATGGAGACGTCCGTAGTCTGGGGGAGTTCCGAATGGAGTTTAATTGATGGTGTCAAATGGAACTTAACCACTTCAAGACCGCAACACGTGCGTGTGTGTGTGTGTGTGTGTGTGTATGTATGTATGTATGTGTATGTATATGTATACTTACCATTTCCGTCGGCTCACCTGAGAAACCATCCGACACGGCTGGCTGAGTAGATACTCTTTGATTGTCTCTATGGCCTTGGAGGACTGGAGCAATGTCATGATGTCACTTCTGGTCCAGGCTGGAAGTAAATACATATTTTCTTTATCGTACATCATGGGACACAGAGCCATAGTGATAACTATATGGGTATATAGCCACCTTTTAGGTGATGGACACTGGCACGCCCAAGACAGGAAGTTGCCTTCCTATATATAACCACTCCCACACTGGGAGCACCTCCAGTTTTTTTTCGCCAGTGTCTAAGGTGTTGGTCACGGTTAAAGATGTTTTTTTTGAAGAGCTCCACTGGAGCAATCCTTGCTGGACGAGCAAGCTAAAAAGCCGGATCCATTCAAAGTGCCATTTAAGTGAATGGTACTCGGGCCTTGTCACCGAAGATACGAGGTTTTGCCTGTAATGCCTCTCTTGGAGGGCTGGACCCTGGGACCCAGTTCTTTGGTTATTTTTTAAAAAATGTTTTATTTATTTTGGTTATTTTTTTAAAATGCCAAAGCCTTTCTGGAAGGGTGCTATACAGGCCCAGGGGAGTGGAAATCCCTTTTAAGGAACCCGGTCCCTGAAGGTCTTTTGACTTGAGCCCGCCCTGATGGGTGAAAATTGGATCTGTTGGTTTCCAACAGGATCCTACGGCGGGGATAATGTAAGTGAAGGTCCTAAGAAAACTTGATTTGCTTAGGATTCTTCTTTGAGCGAAAATATTTATTTTTTTCTGTTATTCTTAAAGACCACTAGATGGCGTAGGGAGATACTTCTCCACAATAACCAGGTCTCCCTGTGTACGCTGCTGGGTCTGTAAAGGGGAAAAGGGATTTTTCATTACCTCTAAAAGCTTGTCCCTGGACGGCCGCTGCCACTGGGATGAAGGTCAGGGGGCTCTGGAAGCGGCACTCGTTTCTCCCCCACCCACGCCTCTGCCGAGAGCGGCGATATGGCGTGCGCGGGAATCTCGTTTTAACATTTCAGAGGCATTCCGGGGGCGGGATGAGGGTCGTGGCTTAGCGCGAGACTGGTGCGTGAGTTGTGTGTCACATTTTTAAGTACTCGGCAGCACACGGCAGCTCAGTACTTAAGAGGCTTCAGTCAGAAAAAAGACTGACTGATGGAGGGACACAGCAGCAGCTTGGGTGGCATATGGTGATGTATACAGGCATTCTGAATGATATTTATTTGCTCAAGCATCAGGCTGACCATTATTAGCAGCTTTTATTGCTGGACTAAGGATCAGCAGTGGATGCGCTTGGCTTTGTAGTACCTCCCCTGTTTTTTTTGTTTTTTTTCTCTGCACTATGCCTCCTAAAAAAAAAAAAAAAAGTGGTTTCAACCCCCGTAAAGAAGGTTAAGGCTTCCCCATCAGGCGCTGAGAACCCCGTATAGTACCCCTCCATAGTACCTTCCTCTCCGGACAGACTAGAGGTGGCTAGCCAGGATGAGCCATTGGTGTTGGTCTGGTGCAGCAGCTGTTTCCAATCCTCCCAGCCCCTGTTTATGTTACTGAGGACGCCTTATCCTCAGCTCTGGTTGGGTTGGAACAGAGGTTAGCAGCTTTAATCGCATCCTCTTCGCAGAGTGGGAGGAAACATTTTGGTTCTCCCTCCCCCCGCTCCGGACCCCCTGTCAAAAGAGCAGCAGTGGCCGGAGGAAGAGGAGTTACCCTCAGGGGACCAGGAAGAGGGGCAATCTATTCCCAAAGACGGCGTCTCACCTCATTGAAGGATCTGCGACGTTTCTGGACCTCAGCTGAAAAATCCAGGAACAGCATCAGCTTGGTGTTTTTCATATGGCAGTTCTGGATGCTTTCTTGCCTCCGCCAGGATCATATCTCTATCACGGTAGTTTAACAGTCGCACCAAGAATGGCCTGGGTGGTGCACCCTCTGGGCGCTTTCCCGTGGGAACTCTATGCGCCCTTTCTACTGTGTGTGTGGGTGGCATGTCTGGCAAGTTCAGCAATTGTTTAAATAATGTCTCAGCAAAGATGGTGGGTCTCTGGCCCTTTGCGCCTTCTGGGAGGCCTATGACACGGACATTGTTCCGCCTTTGTCTATTTTCAGTATCATCCACTTTGTGTACAAGAGAACTCACCAGCGATTTGTAGTTCTGCTATCTGTGTAGTATGTGTGCCCTGTTGATCCTCCACCGTGCCAATCCGATCCTCCGCTTCGTTGATTCTCCCTCTCATTTTGTCCAGATCATGGCGAATCAGGGTACACTCAGACGCCAGGTGATCAATGCGGACCATCGTCATAGATTTGAACCCTTCTATAGCAGCCAGAATAGGCTTTGTAATAGCCTTTGGTGCTGTCTCCAGGGCAGCGGAGGGGAGATCAGCTTCCTGCGCCTCTGAGAGAGCCGACATAGCTGTAGGGGATCCAGCCAAAGAGGTTCCCAGGCTCCCAGCCCGCTCCGTATAGCGGAAGTGGAGCCTTTCATGGCGCCTCGTGAGCTCGTGCCCCGCCCCTTCCCCGAGCGCTGCGGCTTCGGGTCCTTGTTGAGCTTACCCCGGCCCTTGGCAGACATAATTACCGCCCTCAGGGGGACCCGGGTGTCCGCGGGATCTGCCGTGTAAATTGCGGGCGAAACAGTGCGGGTATACAGGGTTACTTGCTCGGATCCTCACGGAGCTCCAGAGACGCGTCCGTCCTGCTTCACATCCTGGCCACGCCGAGGGGCAATCTATTGATTCCTCTTCAGAAAAATCAACTGTAGAAGAACCTTTTCTCAGCCTCGCAATCTGAGAAATTGCTAGTACAATCCCTTACTGGAATGGTCCGCTCTGCATTCAAGTTGCCCTCGACAGAGTCGGCCTGAGAGGCCCATTTCTTCACTAGGTTCGCTAAAACCCCCGCAGGCTCTTCACGCCTTTCCGGTTCATCCATTGCTGGAACAGCTTTATATATGCTGATTGGGTTCATTTTTTTCCCCTCCTAAAAATTTTTTAACTCTCTCTATATCCTATGGAAGAGACATTTACCAGGAAATGGAGTCTTCCAGTAGTGAATGCTGCTATCTCCTCTGTGAATAAAAACCTGACTTGACCTGTAGACAATGCTCAGATGTTCAGGGATCCAACAGATAAGAGACTCGAGTCTTTACTGAAGACTTCCTTTTTTTTTCCACGGCAGGTGCGGTAACTCAACCGGCGATTGCAGCAATAGGCATCTGCCAATCCCTAAAAGACCAGCTGAAGCAGGTTCTTAGAGATATTCCAGCTCAGCAGGCCCGAGATTTAGCTAAATTACCTAGGGCGTTGTGTTTTGCAATTGATGCTATTAAAGATTCTAATCATCATATATATGCGTAGAATCTTGTGGCTGAAAAACTGGTCAGCCGAGGCGCCATGCAAAAAAAACTCTTGGCTTGATTTCCGTTTCACGGTGAATGGCTATTTGGGGATGACTTGGGTTAAATACATCCGAAAAAATCTCAAGTGGGAAAAGTACCTTGTTGCCAGTTAAACAAAAGTATAAGCGTCCCTCGTTCAAACGAGCTTCCTCTCCAGGGGCCAAGTCGCGACGGCCTCCACCGTCAAGGTTCAAGAGGTGAAAGCTCAAGGTCATGCCCAGGGACAACAGAAGCCCTGGGGGAGGAAAGCTACAAAGCAGAATTCTAAAGCCTCCTTATGAAGGGGCGCCCCCCCCCGCTCACACGGGTGGGGGGGGGGGAATGCTTTTGCCGTTTGCAAAGGTGTGGCATCCCCTGACATTTTTCCATTGATATTGAAAATATGACTGACCATGTTACATAGTTTGGTTGAAAAAAAGACACAAGTCCAAAAAATAAATAAATAAATAAATAAAATCCCATATACAGTACCCAATCCTATACCCACAGTTGATCCAGAGGAAGGCGTAAAAAAACCCAACAAAGCAGGATCCAATTTGCTACAGCGGTGGAAAGAATTCCTTCCTGATCGACCCGAGAGGCAATCGGAGTTTCCCTGGATCAACTTTACCTATAAATGTCACTACCCAGTTATATTCTGTACATTTAGGAAAGAATCCAGACCTTTTTTTTTAAAGCAATCTACTGAGCTGGCCAAAACCACCTCTGGAGGGAGTCTATTCCACATTTTCACGGCTCTTACTGTGAAGAAACCTTTCCGTATCTTTGTTCCTCTAAACGTAAAGAGTGCCCCCTTGTCCTCTGTGATGACCTTAACCACTTCCGGACCGCCGCACGTCGATATACGTCCTAACTTTGAAGTGGAATATCATTAAAGGCAGCAGCTACCTGCCATAACCTCGGTATCCTCTTTTTCTGCGGGCGGTCCGGTTTCTGATAATAGTGGTCTCTGCGGCGGATTCGCCACATAATCACTTTTATCGGCGGCGGGAGAGGGCCCACCACCACTCTCCGTCCGGTGCCCTCCGCCGCTTACCGGAGACGTATTTAGCAGCGGAGGCGATCGGATCCTTCTCGATGTTGGGTATGGAGACAAGTTAGGGGAAGATGGCTCTCACCCGTCTCCATAGCATTGCAGAAAGAAAAAAAAGCATGACAGGTCCACTTAAATATGAGATGTGGGGTCAAAAAGTCCTCAGATCTCATATTTACACTAAAATGCAATTAAAAACTATTTATTTTTTTTTTTTTTCAATTGATAAATGACAAAAGGGCCCTTTAAGAGCTATGGCTCTTAAAGGGCCCTTTTGTCATTTGAAAAAAAATATATATATACAGTGAGGGGGATAAATATATATAGTATATAAATACAGTGAGGGGTATATATATATATATATATATATATATATATATATATATATATATATTTTTTTTTTTTTATTTGCATTTTAGTGTAAATATGAGATCTGAGGATTTTTGACCCCAGATCTCATATTTTAGAGGACCTGTCATGCTTTTTTTTCTATTACAAGGGATGTTTACATTCCTTGTAATAGGAATAAAAGTGACACTTTTTTTTTTTTTTTTTTTTAAAGAACAGTGTTAAAATAAAAAAATAAAAAATAAAAGGTAAAATAAGAAAAAAAACGTCTTTTTTTTTTTTTAATGCTCCCTATCCCTACGCGCTCGCGTGCAGAAGTGAACGCATACGTGGGTAGCTCCCGCATACGAAAACGGTGTTCAAACCACACACGTGAGGTATCGTCGCGATCGGTAGAGCGAGAGCAATAATTCTAGCCGTAGACCTCCTCTGTAACTCAAAACATGCGCTTGTAAGACCGCTGCGCAAATTCGGTGTGACAGAGTATTGCAACGACCGCCATTTTATTCTCTAGGGTGTTAGAAAAAAAATGTATAATGTTTGGTGGTTCTACGTAATTTTCTAGCAAAAAAAAAAAAACCAGTTTTTAACTTGTAAACAACAAATCTCAGAGGCTCGCTCCTTAAGTGGTAAAATGAATAACTCAACACCAAGTTCTCTATTTGTACATGTTTGAACATGTCAATCACTTATTACTAAAGTGGAAAATTTAGGGGATCTTTAGGTGCCAGAGGTCCCCAACCCCCCCCCCGGTGGCGGTCCGTGGCCTGTTGGGGTGAGCGGGGTCTGGTTTGTATTTGCGGCACACTATACCCACTTTCTTCCCGTCAGCATACTGCCTCCTCCTCCTGTCCAACAGACGCCCCCTGCTGTCCATAAAACAGCAGACCACGGAACAAAAGACCCCTTTCACACTGAGGTGCTTTTCAGGCGCTTTCGCCCTAAAGAAAAATAAAAAAAAAGTGCCTGAAAAGCTCCCGAAAACCTATTTTTCTATTAATATCAACGAATG
The DNA here is from genome assembly GCA_037952835.1 of Lithobates septentrionalis. Classification (NCBI taxonomy): domain Eukaryota; kingdom Metazoa; phylum Chordata; class Amphibia; order Anura; family Ranidae; genus Lithobates; species Lithobates septentrionalis. Next base: position 56,865 of record JBBDGP010003548.1, on the reverse strand, counting down.
CTTTCACACTCGGGCGGTGCGCTGGCAGGGAGGTGAGAAAAAACTCCTGCAAGCAGCATCTTTGGAGCGCTAAGAAAAGTGCCCCTCTCCATTGAAATGAATGGGAAGCGCTTCAAAATGGTTGTTCTGAGTCACGTGACCTCCAAAAAAAAGCGCTCCGCTAATGCCTCAAAAGCACTTGAAAAGCACCTCCAAAAGCGCCTGGCGTTTTTTTATGGGCAGTTTTCAAGCCCCTCAGTGTGAAAGGGCTCTGAATGTTGATGTTGCCGTGTTTCCCATCGGACTGTTTATACTGCAGCACCCCGGTGTGTTATCTATTAAGGATGGGGAAAACCAGTGATAGAAATCATGTCCAGCTACACTTGTGCTCATAAGTTTACATACCCTGGCAGAATTTATGATTTCTTGGCCATTTTTCAGAGAATATGAATAACGCAAAAACCTCTCTTTCACTCATGGTTAGTGTTTGGCTGAAGCCATTTATTATCAATCAACTGTGTTTAATCTTTTTAAATCATAATGGCAACAGAAACTACCCAAATGACCCTGATCAAAAGTTTACATACCCTGGTGATTTTGGCCTGATAACATGCACACAAGTTGACACAAAGGGGTTTGAATGACTATTAAAGGTAACCATCCTCACCTGTGATCTGTTTGCTTGTAATTAGTGTGTGTGTATAAAAGGTCATTAAGCTTGGAGGGTGACCTCAGGGAGCTTGGAGGAGGACTGGAGGGACCTCGGAGGAGGACACGAGGAAGCCCGGAGGACTCGAAGGGGAACATGGAGGGAGCTCTGGGGAGGGCACGGAGGGAGCTCGGAGGAGGGCACGGAGGGAGCTCGGAGGAGGGCACGGAGGGAGCTCGGAGGAGGGCACGGAAGGAGCTCGGAGGAGGGCAAGGAGGGAGCTCGGAGGAGGACACGAGGGAGCCCGGGGGACTTGAAGGGGGACATGGAGGGAGCTTGGAGGAGGACACGGAGGAGGGCACGGAGGGAGCTCGGAGGAGGGAGCTCGGAGGAGGGAGCTCGGAGGAGGGCACGGAGGAGGGCACGGAGGGAGCTCGGAGGAGGGCACGGAGGGAGCTCGGAGGAGGGCAAGGAGGGAGCTCGGAGGAGGACACGAGGGAGCCCGGGGGACTTGAAGGGGGACACGGAGGAGGGCACGGAGGGAGCTCGGAGGAGGGCACGGAGGGAGCTCGGAGGAGGGCACGGAAGGAGCTCGGAGGAGGGCAAGGAGGGAGCTTGGAGGAGGACTCGGAGGGAGCTCGGAGGAGGACACGGAGGGGGACTGGAGGACTCGGAGGGAGCTCGGAGGAGGACACGGAGGGGGACTGGAGGAGCACAGAGAGGGGGAGCAGGGAGGACACGGAGAAGGACACAGGGGACTGTCAGGGATGATCAGTGGAGGGACTTACAACACCGATCTCCCTGTATAGATTTCAATAGAGGGAGAGGAGGAGAAGCGGCTGTCAGCTGCTTTATTAAAATCTATACAGGGAGATCGGTGCTTGTAACTCCCTCCACCGATCATCCCTGACAGGAGGAGGGCACGGAAGGAGCTCGGAGGAGGGCAAGGAGGGAGCTCGGAGGAGGACACGAGGGAGCCCGGGGGGACTCTAAGGGGGACATGGAGGGAGCTTGGAGGAGGACATGGAGGAGGGCACGGAGGGAGCTCGGAGGAGGGCACGGAGGGAGCTCGGAGGAAGGCAAGGAGGGAGCTTGGAGGAGGACACCAGGGAGTCTGGAGGACTCGAAGGGGGACATGGAGGGAGCTTGGAGGAGGACACGGAGGAGGGCACGGAGGAGGGCACGGAGGGAGCTCGGAGGGGGGCACGGAAGGAGCTCTGAGGAGGGCAAGGAGGGAGCTTGGAGGAGGACACGAGGGAGCCCGGAGGACTCGGAGGGAGCTCGGAGGGGGACTGGAGGAGCACAGAGAGGGGGAGCAGGGAGGACACAGAGAAGGACACAGGGGACTGTCAGGGATGATCAGTGGAGGGACTTACAAGCACCGATTTCAATAGAGGGAGAGGAGGAGAAGCGGCTGTCAGCTGCTTTATTGAAATCTATACAGGGAGATCGGTGCTTGTAACTCCCTCCACCGATCATCCCTGACAGTCCCGTGTCCTTCTCCGTGTTCCCCCCCCGGTTCTCCCTTTGTGTGTCCCCCTCCGGTTCTCGATCTACAGGGATATCGGTGCTTGTAACTGCCCAGGTATCGGGTCAAGCATTTGGAGCATTCACACAACTACTTGTGCAAATCCTCGGTATCGGCACTGATACTAGTATCGGTATCGGTACAACCCTACTTGTTATCATCGAGCCGCTCTGGGGAGATCTCAGACATGTAGTTCATGCAAGGCGACCAAAGACTTTGCCTGCCCTGGAGGCATTTTGCCAAGACAAACGGGCAGCTCGACCACCTGCAAGAATTTTGGGGCCTCATAGACCACCATTACAAAAGACTGACCACTGTCATTGATGCTCAAGGGGGCAATACACCGTATTAGGACTAAGGGGATGCAGACTTTTGAACAGGGGGCGGGGGCATTTCATTGGTTTACTGGATGATGGCTGCAGCTACAGGAATTATCCAGATATCTTTGTTTCAAGCTAGTGATTCCCTCACTTGTAAAAGCCATCCTAGCGGCTATCTAGCCACTGGATGGCTTTTACAGGCAGCCGGAGTAAACATATTCCACCCAACCCCCCCCCCCCCCCCCCAGCACTCCATGGTTCCATAAAGAGGACCTGTCATCCTTATTCCTATTACAAGAGTTGTTTTTACATTTTTTGTAATGGGAATAAAAGTAATAAAAAAAATAAAAAAAAAATTAAAGGGACAGTGTAAAAATAAATGGGCTGGAAGTGGATAATGACTGTTTTTTATTCTCCCAGGCTGTCTCTGGATCAGGACGTATCTCTGCGCAGTTTGCGGTTCTTCACCATGGAGAATGATGGCGGGTGTCTTTTTGTATCTCCTATGGATGAAGAATTAGTCAAAGCACAAAAGCAGGTAAGAAAAGCTGATGATGTGATTAGAATCCAACCTGTCCAATAGCATTACTTATTTCTCATATTTAAAGTAGATGTTACACCCCCCCAACCACTAAAATCTCATAGAAGATTTAACATGTTCATTTCATTTCAAAACTAATTTTTAATCCTTTTAAATTTGCAGCGACGCAAAAAAAAAAAAAACTACTTTTAATGCGGTATTAAACCCAAAGGAAAGATTTATTATATTGCAGCTTTACCAATTGTTATGGGTCTTTTTTAGACTTTCTTTTTTTTTTTTGACCTGGTGATATGATTTTCAAAAGAACAAGATGTCCTTCATATGTAGCAGTTTAGTAGGGATGAGACAAACCATTTACAACTGATAGGGGTGCTTACAGTGATCAGCTTTTATGTGAAACTTGTATCCCGAAATGTAAAAAAAAAAAACTGTTTGCTGTAATTCTTTTATGAAGTATTAGCTGGAGTTCGGCTTTAATTAATTTGTGTATCTAAACCTGCTATTGTATCTAACACTCCCGTCCCTCCAGACTGACAAGGCTGCTGTCCAAAGGTGACCCCTGTGCTCCTTCATCCAGAATTGGGGGGGCGCTCTAATACAGGAGGTATGTACCTGGCCAGATAACCAGGTGAAAACCGAGGGGGGGGGGGGGGGATAAATAACAAACCTGTTATACTTAACCACTTAAGATAATGTTACGCCGAGTAAATTGATACCCAACATGTCACGCTTCAAAATTGCTCCCCGCTCGTGGAATGGCGACAAGCTTTTACCCTTAAAAATCTCCATAGGCGACGTTTAAAAATTTTTACAGGTCACCTAGTTTTGAGTTACAGAGGAGGTCTAGGGCTGGAATTATTGCTCTCGCTCTAACGATCGCGGCGATACCTCACATGTGTGGTTTGAACACCGTTCTCATATGCGGGGGCGACTTGTGTGTGCGTTTGCTTCTTCACGTGAGCTTGGCGGGACGGGGCGCTTTAAAAATTTTTTTTTTTTTTTTTATTATTCATTTTACTTTTAATTTTATTTTTATACTGTCTTTTTTTTTAAAAAAAAATTGGGTCACTTTTATTCCTTTTACAAGGAATGTAAACATCCCTTGTAATAGAAAAAAAGCATGAGAGGTCCTCTTAAATATGAGATCGGAGGTCAAAAAGACCTCAGATCTCATATTTACACTAAATTGCAATAATAAAAAAAAAAATTTTGTCATTTAAAAAAAATAAAAAAAAAATGGCCCTTTAAGAGCTATTGGCGGAAGTGACGTTTTGACGTTGCTTCCGCCCTGCAATGGTATGGAGATGGGTGGGGGCCATCTTTTCCCCTCACTCGTCTTCATGCCACTGACGTGAGAGGATCCGATCGCCTCCGCCGCTGCCGACGGCTCCGGTAAGCAGCAGAGGGCACCGGAGGGGGGGCCCTCTCCCGCCGCTGATAAAAGTGATCTCGTGGCGAATCCGCCGCAGAGACCACTATTATCGGAAACCGGACCGCTGGCCGAAGAAGAGGATAACGGGGTTATAGTCGCTAGCTGCTGCCATAACAACGATACTCCTCTTCAAAGTTAAGACGTATATCAGCGTGCGGCGGTCCGGAAGTGGTTAACTGCTCTGTGTAATAGTATTGCAGAGCGGCCGCCCCCAGACCACCTCTTCTGGGGTCCCCAGCAGTGCTCTTGGCTCCTCCCTATTCTGTGTCTGCCCCCATAGCAAGCTGCTTCCTATAGGGGCGGAGGTACGGGCATCTATAGACAACACACAGCCTGGTTCGGCCCCCATTCCCTCCTTGCAGGATTGGATTGATGGCAGCAGCAGCCAATGGCTTCCTCTGTGTCCTGTGAGGAGAGAAACACAGACCAGCCCTGGATCAAGATAGGACTCGGGTAAGTATATAGGGAGGTGGGGGGAATACAACTACTGGCACATTTTATTACCATGATGCAGGGAATGCATTAGGGTAAAAAAAAAATGTCTTGGCTTTAGAAACACTTTAACCACTTCCTTACTGGGCACCTAAACCCCCCCTCCTGCCCAGACCAATTTTCAGCTTTCAGCGCTGTCACACTTTGAATGACAATTACGCGGCCATACAACACTGTACTCAAATGACACTTATCATTTTTTTTTTCCCCACAAATAGTTTTCTTTTGGTGGTATTTGATCACCTCCTAGGTTTTTTATTTTTTGTTAAAAAGATTAAAAAAACCAAAATAAAAAAAAAAAAAAATACAAAATCGTTTTATATTTTATTATTAAATTTTGCAAACTGGTAAATTTTCTCCTTCATTGATGTACGCTGATGAGGCTGCATCGATGGGCACTGATAGGCGGTACTAGTGGGCTCTGATGAGGTGGCACTGAAGGGCATTGATGGGTGGCACTGAAGGGCACTAATAGGTGGCACTGATAGGTGGCAGTAACGGGCAGTGATGGGCACTAATTGGCACTGGTAGGTCACCCTGATAGGCTGCACTGATTGGCATCACTGGTGGGCATTGGGTGGCACTGATTGCTGGCACTGATTTGTGGCACTGTGGGTGCTGGCAGGCGGCATTGGGCACTGATGGGTGCCACTGAAGGGCATTGAGGGGTGGCAGTAATGGGCATTGATGGGTGGCAGTGATGGGCACTAATTGGCACTGGTAGGTGACACTGATAGGCTGCACTGATTGGCATTACTGGTGGGCATTGATAGGTGGCACTGATTGCTGGCACTGGTGGGCACTCATTCGTGGCACTGTGGGCACTGGCAGGTGGCACTAGTGGGCACAGATGAGATGGCTGTGCATCTTCCTCTTCAGGACCGATGTCCCTTGCACAGAAGCCGGCGATCGGCTTTTTTTTTTTTTTCCTCATGCTGTCAGCGTGAGGAGAAAAAAATGATTACTGATCTTCTGTTTACATCACATGATCAGCTGTCATTGGCTGACAGCTGATCACGTGGTAAAGGACCAGAATCTCCCCCTTACTCTGATCACCTGAGTCTCATTGACTCGGTGATCACAACGCGCGTGGAGCGTGCAAAGGGGAGGACGTCTATTGACAGCCTCCCGGCAAAGTAGGTCCGCGCTGTAGCCGCCATTCGGCTATAGCGCAGATCTGAAGGGGTTAATAACCATTAGGGTTGTTTTTTCTTTAAATTGAAAAAAAAATAAAAAAAGTTTGAAGGAAAAAAACGTGATACTTCATGTAATAAAACGTACCAAATAAAAATGCCTGGACAGTACACAGAGTGTATAGGTGACATAAAGCTGGAGGATGGAGATCTAGGGGTTAATTTACAGAGGTGCAGGATAGGGAGGTGAAGGGGTTAATGTACAGGTTACTGCAGAGGGCTGAGATTTACAGAGGGGGAGGGGGGGTGTTGAAAGGGTTAAAAACCTTTCCACAAACCTGGAGGATTTGTTAATTTATTAAATTCCTTCATTGTAGGAGAAAGGGGGCGGGCTCTCCCGTATTGACAATACACTGTTTATATCTGCGATTTGCTATGATTGGTCATCACAGTGATCACATGGTATAGAGCCACTCAAATCGGATGACGGCTCAGTTCACAGCCATTAGGGGGGGGGCACTGGCCACCTAAGGGGGATCTCTGCAGTGCCATTTATGAACCTCGGTGTCGGCGCCGATACGCAGCATTTCTCATACTGGTGGAAATGCTCAGATACCGAAAACCGATACTTTTGCGGTGCGGATTTGAGCCCATACAAGAATGAATAGACTCAATTTGCACGGCAGATATACTGTAATTTTATTTATCTTTTTCTTATACTAGTAATGGCGGCAATCGACTACTTTTTATAGCGGACTGCAATATTGCGGCGGACAATTGGGCACTTTGTGGGAACCAGTGCCACTAATACAGTGATCAGTGCTAAACATATGCACTGTCACTGTACTAATGACACTGGCTGGGAAGGGGTTAAACATGCGTGATTGGTGAGAGGGTGACAACAGTTGGTGCGATTGTTCGTAAATGGAAGAATCTCTGCCTTGGTTACCAAAATCTATGAAAATTTTGTATGCTAGAATTGGAATACCGGGGGGGGGGGGGGTGTCCGTCTTTAGGGAAATTCTTTTAAAGGGGTTGTATAGGCAGAAAGTTTTTTTTAATCTTAATGCATTCTAACCCCCCAATACTTACCTGAGCCCCATCTCTCTGTCCAGCGATGTCCCTTGGCCTTCCGGGACTCTCCCTCCTGATTGGCTAAAACACAGCAGCTGCGCCATTGGCTCCCGCTGCTGTCAATCAGGAGAGAGAGGGGGCGGGGCCGAATCGCAGCTCCGTGTCTAATTGGACACATGGCGCTGTGACTCGGTGCCCCCCATAGCAAGCTGCTTGCTGTGGGGGCACTCGACAGGAGGGAGGGGCCAGGAGCAGCTAAGAGGGACCCGAGAAGAGGAGGATCAGGGCTGCTCTGTGCAAAACCAACTGCACAGAGGTAAGTATAACGTGTGTTTTTTGTTTTTTTTTTCAAATAACATAAAGACTTTACAATCACTTTAATGAACAATATCCCTTCACAGGTGGTCCAGCATTTGGAGACTTCGCTTGGAGTCAGCGTTCAGCCCATCAACATCTACAACATGCGGTATTCCTTCCAAATCTGGTCTGCTGTGATGTCTTTAGACGGGGACCAAGGAGAGGTAAAACTTGTCCTTGTTTTTATCAGAGTGCCTTGGAAAAAAGCATGCCACAAAAGTATAAATATAACCAGGAGAGGGCGCCACTGTCTAGGTGCAGACTACCACCACATTATAAACATGACCAGAAGAAGGTGCCGCCATCTAAGTTCAGACTTCCACCATATTATAAATATAACCAGACGAGGGCGCCACCATCTAATGGACATTTTTGTTGCAGGGGATGCTCAAAATCTTGTATCTTAGTGCAGACTTCTGGGAAAATTAGCCAATCACACAAGCAGAAAATGGCATATCTGGGGGGAGGGAGGGGTGGAGTTCTGTGAATGGAACGCCTCCAGGCAGCCATATTGCATTTTACAGAAGATTACAGCGGGTGCAGATTGAAAAGGAAAGGGAATTTTTAATAACATTCAATTACAATATGACTTGTGTAGTAATTGAATATCCTATATTATTTTTTTTATTTGCTTTTTTTTGTTTTCCTATGAAAGTAGAGTTCCACTTTAGGTGTTTATGTGCGTTACTGGGTGGCTGATGTTGAGCCAGCAGATATCGCTGTCAGTCCCTGCTAACGATCGGTAGCTGGTGGCATCGGCACCTGATCATGTGACTACTTTGACAACCAATCACAGTGGTCATATGATCATCGATCCCGCCTCCTCATCAGTAGTCTCCCTGCAGATGATCTTTCCTCCTTCACTGATTGTCCCGCACTGTCTCTGTGTAGAGGCAGCCATGTTGGCAGAGGCAGGGCTTTGCTTCCCCCAGGTTAGAGCCTCCAGCAAGCAGCGTCACAGTAATGACATCACCAAATATGTATGGAGGTAGCCATCCCAGTAGAGGCAGAGCTTTGCTTCCCCCCGGTCAGAGCCTCCAGCAAGCAGCGTCACAGTAGTGACCTCACCACAGCTGTATGGAGGTGGCCATCTTGGTAGAGGCAGGGCTTTGCTTCCCCAGGTCAGAGTCTCCGGTGTTCTATCAGAATACCACTACTCACCAGAAAATGCAACAGGAGTGACGTTCCGAACAAAATTGCTTATTGTGCATGCGCTATGCGCTCCAATAGGTTTACTAATCTGACAGAACACGAAGCCAGCAGCGGACATCTTCTTACACCCAGCCAACCAAGTCTTCTTCAATTTCACACTTATTTTAGCTGTTACCTCACCTTATATACTAAAATAGACTATTTCACTCTGTTGCGGTGAAATAGTCTATGTCAGTATATACTCATTTTGACGCTGTGCAGTGCGGGGTGTACCAAGATGACCGTCGCCACCTTCTGCCTGAGTGTAAGAAGATGTCCGCTGCTGGCTTCGTGTTCTGTCAGATTAGGAAACCTATTGGAATGCATAGCGGCCATGGTGGAACGCATGGCGCATGCGCAGTAAGCATTTTTTGCTCAGAACGTCACTTCCGTTACATTTTCTGATGGGTAGCTGTATTGTGACAGGACACCAGCAAGCAGCTGTACAGTAGTGAGTCACCAAATCTGTATGGAGGTGGCCATCCCAGTAGAGGCAGGGCTTTGCTTCCCTAGGTCAGAGTCTCCAGCAAGCAGCGTCACAGTAGTGACATCACCAAAGCTGTATGGAGGTGGCCCTCTTGGTAGAGGCAGGTCTTTGCTGCCCCGGGTCAGAGCCTCCAGCAAGCAGTGTTACAGTAGTGACATCACCACATCCGTATGGAGGTGTCCATCTCAGTAGAGGCAGGGCTTTACTTCCTTAGGTCAGAGTGTCCAGCAAGCAGCATCACAGTAGTGACATCACCAAAGCTGTATAAAGGTGGCCATCTTGGTAGAGGCAGGGCTTTGCTGCCCTGGGTCAGAGTCTCCAGCAAGCAGCGTTACAGTAGTGACCTCACCACATCAGTATGAAGGTGTCCATCTCAGTAGAGGCAGGGCTTTGCTTCCCTAGGTCAGTCTCCAGCAAGCAGCATCACAGTAGTGACAACACCAAAGCTGTATGGAGGTGGCCATCCTGTTACGGGTAGGGCTTTGCTTCCTCATGTTGGCACTGCCCCTACCCGATTGATATGATGGAGGGAACGGTCAAGAAGCAGCGTTAGGGGTTGAGGAACCATAGAGTGGGTGAAGCAGGGAGATCCTTGCACAGACATGAATTACAGGGCTCTCTTTGGTGTCTGTTTATGAGACTTTGACGAGCGGTTTATGAAACAGTTTATGAAAACGAGATGATTGGGGGAGAACATGTTCTCCGCGGATCATCTCCGCACACAGAGAATCTGTCATTGACAAAAACCAAAACGGCCAGTTTATGAAGGTGCGATCTCAGCACTTCACAGGTGATCTCTGTCCAAATTCTCCCTCCCAGATTCACCAGCTCAGGTGAAGGTGGAGAATCGGGCAGAGGATCGACTTCCTCCTTCCCTGATCAGACCCCCCAAGACAGTAACCATGTCCCCCTGACATGTTTAAAATATAAGGTGTGTGTCTATCTTGTGTTAGGGGGACTAATAATTTTTTTTTAACATGAGGTGGGGGGGTCTCCTCTGAGAATGCCAGAGAACTCGGCAGCAGATATTTTCCACTGCTGCTTGAAAAACGTGACACCTTTTATTCCCTTCATAGGGTAAAAGCACAGAGAGAATTTGTGTTTCACGTTACCAAGGCACTTCTTCAGACTACGTATGCAAATGCCAGCACCCCCCCTTGGGCTACGCAGTCAAGGGGTAGAATCCACAGACAGGACAGTGCTAACGTGTTTCGGCCAGGAAAGGCCTTAGTCTTAGCCCTGCTTTATAAAGGCCTTAGTCTTAGCTTCCTCAGACCATGGTTCTGTTTATTAGCTGTGCATACAGCAGGCTTTACAAGGATGAATGACGACGAGATGATTTGCTTCATATGCTCTTCTCCTTTTTTTTTTTTTTTTTTTTTTTACAGAGTTTTACAGATCTGATGTCTGATGGAAAGGGGATGTGGCCCAGCTGGGAACTGGTGAAATGGATGTTTGGTTTATCCAAGCACACAATACCAGCAATAGGTAAGAAGAATGCTAATTTGATGCGCTTTGTCAAACTGACTATACACTGAAAGGGCTTTTGCCAATGCCTACCACCCATTGAGCGGTGGATCGCTTTTCAGTGGGTGGTATAGCTGGGTCTGGCAGCCTTTGCCCATAGATGGATCAACAGTTGGCTGGTTCCTGCTGAATCATCCCGAATGTTATTCCGTCTGTGGCCGGCTTAAACAATGCTGATCTCTTCACTCAACTCTCGTCTACAGGCACTCCTGAGATGAGCATGGCTTTTCTCAGGACGGGTTTCCTGATGGGGACAACAGTGGTCCATGTTTGTGCAATCTTTTTTTTCACTTCAATACCGGACACTTTTTTACCCCCTCTTCCTGCCCAGGCCAGCTTTCAGCGATGTCACACTTTGAATGACAATTGCGCGGTCATACAACACTGTACCCAATTGAAATTTTTATCATTTTTTTTCAAACAATTAGAGCTTTCATTTGGTGGTATTTATTAATCACCACTGGGGTTTTATTATTATTTTTTTTTTTTGGGGGGGGGGGGGGCTAAATGAAAATCGATCGAAAAATTTGAAGACTACCATTTTTCGAAGTTGCAAAAAATAAGTTTTTCATAAATTTAGGCCAAAATATATTCTGCTAGATTTTTCTTCGGTAGAAATAACCCAGATCAGTGTATATTATTTAGTCCGTAGGAAAGTTATATATCTTATAGTTCGTGGATTCTATATCTGAAAATCGATACATCCTGATGTACTGACGGCCGATCTCATTTCTTTAAAATGCCAGGACAGTACGAATACACACATCCATTATGTACAATTTTTTTATATGATCTGTTGTGATTGGTCACAGTCATCACATGATACCAGCAGCGGACCAGTACAGTGATCTGTCATCGGCTGTGTCTGGTTGACAGGTTGCGACGTGTGCGTTCTGCAGAGGACATCATATGATGCCCACCTAGATCTAGAGCAGGCCCACCTGCCCCCCCATCATTTGTCTATAGGCCGGACTGGAAGCAGTTAAAACGACCAATTGTAGTCTCTATTGTGGTCATGTAGCATCAGGATCCCTAGCAATTTATTTAACTGAAGGCTGTAGATTTTAAAAATTTAGGAAGAGACTTTTGGAATGACATTTTCATGTTCAAGCTTTTGATCAAATTTTATATGGTGGGGTTTACATCTAACTTTAAAGCGGTGTTCCGCCCCGCCCCATTAAAAATTAAAAGTCAGCAGCTACACCTGCTGTAGCTACGGAGCTAACATTAGGACACTATGTACCTGTCCTGGAATCCAGCGATGTCGGCACGACAGCCAATGGGCTGGTCGGGTGCTGCCACTGCCGTTACTGGGTAAGGGAACCCGGCAGTGTAGCCTTTCGGCTGCTCGGCCCGGTTCCTACTGCGCATGCGCGAAGTGCGCTGCGCTTTCTCCCTGGCGCAGGAGGAGGGGGGGGGGGCGCCCAGCTGCTGACGTAATTCACCCGGTCTCCTGGAAGTGGGGACAGGGTACCTGTAAAAAGAAAAAAAAAAACACAGGTACCAGCTTCCCCCCCCCCCCCCCCCAAAATGTGGCACAGGGGGAGGGAGAGAGAGATAAGCGGAGGGTCCAATTTTTTTTCAGCAGCTACAAATACTGCAGCTGCTGACTTTTAAAATACGGACACTTACCTGTCCAGGGCGCCCACGATGTTGGCACATGAAGCAGATCTCTCCCTCAGCTCTCAGGTGCTGCCACCGCCATCTTCGGTAAGGGAATCCGGAAGTTCCCTACTGCGCACACGTGACGCAATCCCACTGGTCCGGGCTGTCTTCTGGGACCTGTGTGTCTCCCAGAAGACAGCAGGGGGGGAACGGAGAAGGCGCCGGAAGTGGCGTAGATACCTGCGGGTATCTCTGCCCAGAAGTGGGAGCAAATTACCTGTATTAGACAGGTATATGCTCCCCCCTGGAAGGTGCCAAATGCGACACCGGAGGGGGGGGGGGGGATCCGAAAAGCGGAAGTTCCATTTTTGGGTGGAACTCCGCTTTTAAGGTGAAATCAGCTACCAAAGCTGGCTGAGAAGATGTGGTGGTCATAGAATGGCTGACATAAAATCATTGTTCCATGATGGGTGATGTGTCTGTTGCAGGTTTGGCCATCACTGAGAATTTAGCAAATCTGAATCCACAAGGAAGTGCAAAAATGGTGCAAAAAGGCAACAACTTGAAAGAGGAACTGAACACATTGCTGGGGGACGATGGAGTCCTCATCTATCCTTCTCATCCCAAGATCGCCCCAAGACACCATGAACCTCTCGCTTGGCCTTTCAACTTTGCCTACACTGGTAAGTACTTTCCATTGTCATGCCAAAATATAGATCATGTCCACCACCACCCCCCCCTCCCCCCTTAACAACAATGTGCCGAAAAATATATTAAAATGTATTGAATGTAAAATATATTTAACTTTTGGCTGTTTGTGCTGCAAGGCCGCACTTACCGTATATACTCGAGTATAAGCTGAGTTTTTCCAGTACATTTTTTTCGTGCTGAAAATGCCCCCCTCGGCTTATACTCGAGTCAGGTTATCTGCCGCCGTGTCAGTATTTATGCGGGGGGAGGAAGGAAAGCCATATTGCGCTCTACATTGTCCTCTCCGATTCACAGCAGGGCTGTGTGTATAGGAAGTCTGCACCGTCCCGCCTCCTCCTCGTCCGTCCGTGACGAGGAGGCGGAGCTTTGTTACAGTGGCTGTGTGTATAGGAAGTCTGCACCGTCCTGCCACCTCCTCGCCTGTCCGTTACCAGGAGGAGGCGGAGCTTTGTTACAGTGGCTGTGTATAGGAAGTCCGTGCCGTCCACTGTAACAAAGCTCCGCCTCCTCCTCGTCACGGACAGACAAGGAGGAGGCGGGACGGCGTGGGCAGAGCAGACTTCTTATACACACAGCCACTGTAACAAAGCTCCGCCTCCTCCTCGTCACGGACGGATGAGGAGGAGGTGGGACGGCGTGGGCAGAGCAGACTTCCTATACACACAGCCACTGTAACAAAGCTCCGCCTCCTCACGGACGGATGAGAAGGCAGGACAGTGTGGGCAGGGCAGACTTCCTATACACACAGCCACTGTAACAATGCTCCGCCTCCTCCTTGTCACGGACAGACGAGGAGGAGGCGGGGCGGTGTGGACGGGGCAGACTTCCTATACACACAGCCCTGCTGTGAATTGGAGGGGGCAATGTACGGCGTAATATGGCTTTCCTTCCCTCTGCATCAATACTGACACGGCGGCAGGAATTTTTACGGGTTGGATCAGTCCAGTGGCAATTGGTAAGAAATAAAGTGGATAATGAAAAAAAAAAGTTTTTGAAGGCTTTTATTACATTTTCAGGCCCCTAGGAATACCTAGTTGTCAAGGTGCCCTTACTACAGACACACTTCCCTAAAGCTTCCCCCTTTTCACAGTCTTTTCTCTGTAAGGTACATGGGCACAGTGAGGCTTGCAATGGGCACAATGAGGCTTGCAATGGGCACAGTGAGGCTGCAGATGGGCATGAGCATGCGCAAGGTACTCTGCCAAGTATTTGTGGTCTGACAGAAGCCAGCAGCACATCTGCACACACGCCGGAGCTCTGTAGATGGCGGCGTGGAAGAGGAACGGAGGGGAGGGAATGGATATGACAGTAAAGTTCTGCGTTTTAAATTTAACAGAGAAATTTTACTTTGTATTAGGGCTGGGAAAAAAATCAATTGAAATCTTGAATTGAGTTGAGAGGTCAAATCGATTCAAAATTTAAGCAAGTCGGGTTTTTTTTGTTTTTTTCCACCGCGCCGGTCCTGAAGAGCTGCGGGCAGGAGTTTTTAGGTGAGACCGCAGCTTCGGTCTAGTCCGCGAGGCTTGACGCCGCAGATTAGGCCGAAGCAGCGGCCTCGCCTAAAAACCCCTGCCGGCAGCTCTTCAGGACCGTCGCTGTGTCCAAAAAAAAAAAAAAAAAACTCCATTCAAATCGTGAATCAAGTTTTTTTTTTTGTTTTTTTTTTTGATACGTTGTATCAGCCTCCTTGCAAACCCCTCTACAACAGAGCTTTGAATGTAAAAGGGAGGGGCAGGCATGGGAGCCAATCGGGTTTACAGAATGCAAAAGCGCCCACAAGGAACACACTGATAGGAGGAGAGAGCAGAAAGATGACCTTCTCAATCTCCTGCTACTTCCTTTAGTCACTGGGGAGGAGGATACAACTTTGACTTGGTATCATCCTCTTGCAGACATCATCTGGGTATCAAGATTGTCAGCTGGCATTTCCCATTAACCACTTGCTTACCAGGCACTTATACCACCTTCCTGCCCAGGCCAATTTTCACACAAATAGAGCTTTCTTTCGGTGCTATTTAATCACCACTGGGGTTTTTTTATTTTTTGATAAACAAAAAAAGACTGAAAATTTTGAAAAAAAAAAAAGTTTGTTATAAAATTTTGCAAACAGGTAATTTTTCTCCTTCACTGATGTGCGCTGTGGAGGCGGCAATAATAGTGGGCACAGGTAGGTGGCACTGGTGGGCCGTGGCTGTCGGTGTGTGGGACCGATGTCCCTTTTACACGAGCTGTCAGCGGGAGGGGGGGGGGGTGGAAGGTGATTACCGGCTTCTGTTTACATCATTGTGATCAGCTGTCATTGGCTGACAGCTGATCACGTGGTAAAGGGCCGGGATTGGCCCTTTACTCCTATCTGAGACTAGCCGAGTCCCATGGACCCGGTGATCACAGAGCGTAATGCCCACGCCCCGTAGGGGGCGCACAGGACGACGTACATGGATGCCCTCCCGGCAATTTAAGCTTGCGCTGTAGCTGTATTTTTTTTTTTAGCTATAGCGTGCGCAGGAAGAGGTTAAAGCAGAAGTGATTAGAGCTGAATAGCCACTCGACTGGCCCCCTTGCCGTGCTCTGCCATCCCGGAAGCAATGCAACAGTTGGTGACACCTGTAGGGGGGGGGGGGGAGAGAGAGGGGAAGGGGGGAGGGGGTAAAGAGGAGGGGGGAGGGGGGACAGAGAGGGTAAAGAGGGGAGGGGGAGAGAGGGGGGGGGAGAGAGAGAGGGGGGTAAAGAGGGGATGGGGAAAGAGAGGGGGGTAAAGAGGAGATGGGGGGTAAAGAAGAGAGGGGGAGAGAGAGGGGGGTAAAGGAGGGGAGGGGGAGAGAGAGAGACTAATGTTGTACCTGCCTCTCTGTGACCCCAGAAATCGGAAGCGACGGGGGAGGGGGGGAAGGAGGGGGGACAGAGAGGGTAAAGAGGGGAGGGGGAGAGAGAGGATGGGGGTAAAGAGGGGATGGGGAAAGAGAGGGGGGAGAGAGGAGAGTGGGGGAGGTAAAGAGGGGATGGGGGTAAAGAGGAGAGGGGGAGAAAGAGGGGGGTAAAGGAGGGGAGGGGGGAGAGAGAGAGAGAGAGAGACTAATGTTGTACCTCCCTCTCTGTGACCCCAGAAATCGGAAGCGACAAGGATGTAGTCATTTCTGATTCCACCTGTTTACCTGGCCATTTGCATCAAGGAAAGCAGCTGATTCGACCGATCTATATCTGATCAGCTGCACTGAAAGCCATCCCTTGTGATGGCAATAAAGTTAATTTAAAAAAAAGAATTAAAGAGACCGTGTAAAAGAAAAAGTTTTGGATAAATAAAAAAAAAAAAAATTGAAAGTGCCCCCGTCCCCACCAATGTTTATGCGCAAATGCGTAAGTCCCGCACACACATATGTAAACTGTGATCGCACCACACTTGTGAGGTAATGTTGCGGCCGTCAGAGCGAGGGCAATAATTCTAGCGCCAGACCTCCCGTGTACCTCTAAACTGGTAATCTAAAAGCATTTAAAGCATCGTCTATTGAGAATTATGGAGAAAAAGTACTGTAGTTTTGCTCCCACCTGTGTAATGGCACCAAATTTTAAAGCGTGACATGTTTTGTATCCATTTACTCGGCATAACATCATCTTTCATGTTTTGGGTATTATATTGTGTGCGAAAAAAAAAATGAATCATTAAAGTGTATTTTTTTTCCCCCCCCCCCAATTAAATTGCGTTTGAAAAACTTATGCCGAAATACCATGTGATATAAAAATTGCAACACCCATCATTTTATTCTCTAGGGCCTCTGCTAAAAAAAAAAAAAAAAAAAAAAAAAAAAAAAAAAAAGAAGAGGTGGGGGGTTCTAAGTAATTTTCTAGCAAAAAGAAAAAAGTAGATTTTTAGATGTATGTGAGAAGTGTCAGAATTTGCCCAGCATTTAAATGGAATAACGTGTAGAAAATAATTGCCACACTAATCTGTTGTCTTTTCTCGGCAGGTATATTCAATGTATTAGGAGTGCCGGTCACCCAGTGCCCACTGGGGCTTAGCCAAGCTGGACTGCCGCTGGGCGTACAGATCGTCTCCTCCCAGTATAATGACCATCTAACACTGGCCGTCGCCCAACACCTGGAAAAGGCTTTTGGAGGTTGGGCTCCGCCCAGAAACGTTTGACCATTCCGTCCTTTTAGAAAATAGATTTTTGCCGTTCGTTGCTGTCGGAATGTAAATCGGAAGAGGAAAGTTGTAAACTTCTTTTACATGACTTAGCGATTTTCTAATTTAACAAATTTTCTAATTTTTGTGTCACAACACCAACATGTATTTCGGGTGCATCAAATAAAAAAAAAAGATGTACAGAGTCTTTATCGGTGGGTTTTCTCTATGTAGAAGCGGTGGTCTCTCTGATTTAATCAGAGCTATAGTTATGGCAATCTGCACAGAGGATGCTCCCTTTCTGATTGGAGCGCTTGAGCTCCGACGTGCCAGGGGGGTGTGGCAAACCTCTGCAGAGAGACCACTGCTTCCACATAAGGAGCAAAGGGTCATCTGCAATATGCTGGCCAGGGGACAGGCTTTTCTAAACTATATAAGCTATGGCAAATTTTTTTTTTTTTTTTATGCCCCTTGAACCTTATTTAGGTGATGTAAACGGAAAGTTCAGCTTTAGGGGCTTGTTTACACAGATGGCCAGGGGCCTATAAGAGCAGGCAGTAGTAAACCAGGGCATGCAGCCGCTCCGTTCTGTTGCATGTTTTTGCTTCGTGGCTGCTGCAAAAATGAAGTGCTTTGTTTTTCGTTAGGCAGGATATATACTGGAATTTTTCTTTTTTTTTTTTTTTTTTTTTTACTAGTAATGGCGGCAATCAGCGACTTATAGCTGGACTGAGATGTTGCAGCGGACAATTGGACACTGCCACTATTACAGTGATCAGTGCTTGAAAAAAAAAAAAAAAAGCCACTGGCTGGGGAAGGGGTCATATCTAGGGCAATTAAAGGGTTAAATGTGTTCCTAGCCAGTGTTTGTGTGTACTGTTTGTGCTGCATTCACTAGGGGAAGTACAGTGGAACCTCGGATTATGAGCATAATGCGTTCCAGGAGAATGCTTGTAATCCAAAGCACTTGCATATCAAAGCGAGTTTCCCCATAGAAGTCAATGGAAACAAAGATAATTCATTCCGCATTGACTTCTATTACATGCAATACCGAGTGTCTCCGGCGCCCCCCCGCACCTCTGGCCAAATGCGGTACTGCACCGCCCAGAAATGAGGAAAAAAAAAAAAATTTGCTCGTCTTTAAAAACGCTCGTTAACTGCGTTACTCGTAAACCAAGGTTCCACTGTAATAGAATTTATCCCCTGCTTTGTGGGAAAAGAAAATTTACCACTTCCCCCGCCTGACTGGACAGGGCTCTGCCTTGTTTACATAAGCAGAGCCCCCTTCCTGTGTGAATTAACGACGATCGGTGGGTGCTGGCGGTATTTCATTGGCTGGCACCTGCTGATCGACATCTGCTGTGTTCAATTACAGCACGGCCAGGTCACTGGCGGCACACACGCACCCCCCTACGCAGAAGTGTCAGATCACGTACCTAGCACGTGATCTGGCGCAGCCAAGCCGCCTTATATCGAGAGGTTATACGGTCAGCAAGCTGTTAAATATTCTGACAATGTCACTTTGAAGCAGGGGGTCTCAAACTGGTGGCCCTCCAACTGTTGCAAAGCTGCAAGACCCAAAGGTCTACAAGTCCCATGAGGCATTGCAAGGCTGACAGTTACAAGCATGACTCCCACAGGCAGAGGCATGATGGGAGTCATGCTTGTAACTGTCAGCCTTGCAATGCCTCATGGGACTTGTAGTTTCGCAACAGCTGGGGGGGCCGCCAGTTTTGAGACCCCTGCTTTTAAAGGATGAGTGTACTTTAAAGCGGAGTTCCACCCAAAAGTGGAACCTCCGCTAATTTGCTTCCTCTCCCACCACACTTGACACCTTTTTTCAGGGGGGGAGGAAGAAACGGGGACCTGTCCCCACTTCTGGGAAATGGGCCAACCCCTGCCCCTCCGGGCCAATTAGAAAGCGCAGCACGCGTCACGCATGCACAGTAGGGAACCAGCCCTGAAGCCGAAAGGCTTCACTGCCAGTTTCCTTTAGTGGAGATGGCAGCAGCACCTGAAAATCGTCGGGGGTGCCGACATCGCGGGCTCCCTGGACAGGGGAGTGTCCATAAATTAAAGTTAGCAGCTACAGTATTTGATCCCCCCCTCCCCCCCCAGGCAGAACTCCTCTTTTTAAGACAAAGTGCACTTATCCTTTTTCTCCCCGACCATCCCTAACCTACCTTCCTCCTTCCACAGATGATGATCTGACAGCGAGCAGTTCCACTGGTCGTTTACAGCCTGCGCATTACAGCTGCATGGACTTCTATGGAACCCCTCTCTCAGGCTTTGGGACACGGCCCCATAAAAGTCCATGGGGACTAAAAATGTGCAGCCTGGCCAAGGATAATAATGGCCGAGTCCCAAAGCCTGAGAAGGTCCTATAGAAGCCTATGGAGCTATATAGTGTGCAGTCTCTGTGAGGACTTGCAGAGCTGGATGTAAACAAACCCTGGAGGCCCCGGCTGTCAGATCAAGGATTGCATCTGGGGAGGGAGAGGATGGGTTAGGGTCCAAAACAGGTAAATGTACTTTGTTTTAAAGTGTACTTATCCTTTTAAAGCAGGGGTTCCCAACCTCAACCACCCCTTAGATCAGGCAGGAGGAGGTGGGACTTTGTATTACAGAGGCCGCCGAGTAAACAGGAGATTCTCCTGTATGTTACCTGTCAGTGCTCGTCCCGCCCCCTCCCTGGCCCCTTCCGAGGCTGCAGATGGGCATGGATCAGGCTGCATTGATTGCAATGGTGAGGCTGCAAATGGCCATGGATCAGGCTGCACTGATTGCAATGGTGAGGATGCACTGATTGCAATGGTGAGGATGCATTGATGGCAATGGTTGAGGCTGCATTGATGGCAATGGCTGAGGCTGCATTGATGGCAATGGCTGAGGCTGCATTGATGGCAATGGCTGAGGCTGCATTGATGGCAATGGCTGAGGCTGCATTGATGACAATGGCTGAGGCTGCAGCATTCCTGTTGGGCAGTGTATTAGTGCTCGAACGAACACACTTAGACCGAATTTTAATATTTCAAAGAACGTCAGGCAAAACTGTCAGCCCTCACGCATGTTCACTTCATCAAATCTGGCCCTCTTTGAAAAAAGTTTGGACACCCCTGCCTTAGATAAAATAGTTTGTCCTAAAAAACCAAGCAATTGACATTTATGCAAGGCACCTTTTTGCATGCTGAATGAAATTCTAAAAAAACATGACCTGTTGGGGGTACTTGAGAAGCACATATTTAAAGTAAACCTGTCCCAAAAATAATTGTTTAAGGCGACTTACTTGCTAATGATTGTAATGCCGATCTCTCCTTTTACTAATAAAACAGACCTGGATGTCTGCTGGGAAACACGGTTGCTGTTCTCCTGGGCATCCCCCCCCCCAGCGCTCATTGGTTTCTCCTGGGTCCCCCCCCCCCCCCACAGCGCTCACTGGTTTCTCCTGGGTCCCCCCCCCACAGCGCTCACTGGTTTCTCCTGGGTCCCCCCCCCCCCCCCCCACAGCGCTCACTAGTTTCTCCTGGGTCCCCCCCTCCCCACAGCGCTCACTGGTTTCTCCTGGGTCCCCCCCCCCCCCACAGCGCTCACTGGTTTCTCCTGGGTCCCCCCCCCACAGCGCTCACTGGCTCCTCTTGCTGACCTTTAGGCCCCTATAGCGCACACGGTAATGTCATCAATTTTTTGGCAGGAGGACCCAGCGAGCCCTGTGGGGGCCGGAGAAGAGGTTCAGATTCCAGGAAGGGCTTGGTTTCCTGGCAGACCATTCTTAACGCAAAGGAATCTCATGTCTGACAACACAGGCGAGTGTCTTTTTACATAGTAGGTGAGGTTGAAAAAAAAGGCACAAGTCCAATCTATGAAATTGAATTGTCTTTTTTTTAACCCCCGAGTCCATTTAAGGTCTAGAGACTCACCTTTGGTGCTGGGGGGGGGGGGGTGTTGTGTTGCAGCCAGCCTGACACCCATGAGTAAGGGGGTGGGTGATATCTGGGTCTTACCAGTGCTATTAGATCCTGTCCCCGGCCAGCTCTTCTTCGTGACCACAGGGAGGGAAAAGGAGTAGTGGTGCTAGGAGAAGGGGCGTGGGCACCCTCTGGTGGTCTAGGAGTTGTATAAAAGAAGTATTAACAGCAAGCTTTGTTGAAGCTTTTAGATCCCCGGTCACACCGGTGCAAAACTATTAAAAATCGCCTGACAAGTCGCACCCTATTGTCCACAATGGAATCGGTCAAATCAGTGCGACTGACTCCCACCGGAGTCGTGCCGATTTTGAAAGTAGCTCCGGCAGTACTTTTTGCAAGTGCAGGTGCGACTTGCATAGACATCTGTGCATGAAGTCGCACCAGCATGCAACTCTGAAATTGTGAAGTCGCATTTCAAAGTCAGATTCGGTGTGACCAGAGACTTAAAAGTACCTTTCAAATACAGCTTGCTGAATATAGAGCAGAGATCCTCAAACTACAGCCCTCCAGCTGTTGCAGAACTACATGTCCCATGAGGCGTTGTAAAACTCTGACATTCACAGACATGACTAGGCATGATGGGAATTGTAGTTCCTGAACAACTGGAGGGCCGTAGTTTGAAGACCCCTGATATAGAGCCTAATGGGAGAGCTGATTGCCACTTTAAGCAAGCTGCTAGCAAGCTTATCTTTTTGAGTGAGGGTGAAAAAAAAGTATTTGATCTCCTGCTGATTTTGTACGTTTGCCCACTGATAAGGAAATGATCCGTCTATAATTTTAATGGTAGGTTTATTTTAAACAGTGAGAGACAGAATAACAACAAAGATCCATTTCAAAAAAGTTATTAATTGTTTGCAATTTAATGAGTGAAATAAGTATTTGATCCCCTATCAAGATTTCTGGCTCCCAGGCGTCTTCTATACAGGTAACAAGCTAAGATTAGGAGCTCTTTTTTAAAGGGAGTGCTGCTAATCTCAGCTTGTTACCTGTATAAAAGACACCTGTCCACAGAAGCAATCAATCAGATTCCAATCTCTCCACCATGGCCAAGACCAAAGAGCTGTCCAAGGATGTCAGAGACAAGATTGTAGACCTACACAAGGCTGGAATGGGCTACAAGACCATCGCCAAGCAGCTTGGTGAGAGGGTGACAACAGTTGGTGCGATTATTCGCAGATGGAAGAAACATAAAATAACTGTTAGTCTCCCTCGGTCTGGGGCTCCATGGAAGATCTCACCTCGTGGAGTTTCAGTGATCATGAGAACGGTGAGGAATCTGCCCAGAACTACACGGGAGAAACTTGTCAATGATCTCAAGGCAGCTGGGACCATAGTCACCAAGAAAACAATTGGTAACGCACTACGCTGTGAAGGACTGAAATCCTGCAGCTCCCACAAGGTCCCCCTACTCAGGAAAGCACATGTACAGGACCGTCTGAAGATTACTAATAAACATCTGAATGATTCAGAGGAGAACTGGGGGAAAGTGTTGTGATCAGAGGAGACCAAAATCGAACTCTTTGGCATCAAATCAACTCGCCGTGTTTGGAGGAGGAATGCTGCCTATGACCCCAAGAACACCATCCCCCACCGTCCTACATGGAGGTGGAAACATTATGCTTTGGGGGTGTTTTTCTGCTAAGGGGACGGGACAACTTCACTGCATCAAAAGGGACGATGGACGGGGCCACGTACCATCAAATCTTGGATGAGAACCTCCTTCCCTCAGCCAGGGCATTGAAAATGGGTAATTGATGGGTATTCCAGCATGACAATGACCCAAAACACACAGCCAAGGCAACAAAGGAGTGGCTTAAGAAGAAGTACAATAAGGTCCTGGAGTGGCCTAGCCAGTCTCCAGACCCTAATCCCATAGAAAATATGTGGAGGGAGCTGAAGGTTCGAGTTGCCGAACGTCAGCCTCGAAACCTTAATGACTTGGAGAGGATCTGCAAAGAGAGAGGTGTGCAAACCTGGTGGCCAACCACAAGAAATGTCTGACCTCTGCGATTGCCAACAAGGGTTCTGCCACCAACTACTGAGTCATGTCTTTGCGAAGGGGTCAAATACCAACTTCACTCATTTAAAATACAAATCCATTTATAACTTTTTTTTAAAATGCCTTTTTCTGGATATTTTTGTCGTTATTCTGTCTCTCACAGTTAAAATAAACCGACCGTTAAAATTATAGGACTGATCATTTCTTTGTCAGTGGGCAAACTTATAAAATCAGCAGGGGGTTAAATACTCCCCCCCCCCCCCCCCTCACTGTACACTTTTTGAAGCCAGCTAGTAGCTTGCTTAAAGTGACAATCAGCACTCCCATTAGGATCATCGAATGGCACTTTAAAGTGGTTGTAAACCCTTTACAACCACTTTAAAACTACAGGCAAGCCTATAAATAGGCTTACCTGTAGCTGCACTGGATATCTCCTAAAACCATCCCTGTATTTGCATGTGCCGACGTCATCGGCATATGTGCAATTAAGCCAACTGAAGCAATGGCACGTACGTGCCGTTGCTTCACTTGTACTGTGCCGTTCCCGGCGGCTCCCCCGCGCATGCACGGGAGTGACCTCATCACGGCTCCGACCAATCACAGCGCCGGAGCCGCGATACCCAGAAGTAACCCCCTGGAGAGATGTCGCCGGCCGGAGGGGGAGACGAGGACGGCTGCGGGGGCTTCGTTCTCAGGTAAGTAATTTATAATGAGCTAGTATGCTATGCATACTAGCTCATGCCTTTGTCTTGCAGGGTCTTTTTTTTTTTTTTTTTTTTACCTGGGTTTACAACCACTTTAAGAGCTTCAAAACAAAGCTGACTGAAAGCTCTGCAATTGCTTTGTCGAAACTTTCTGATCACAAAGCTCTTATAGAAGCTGAAGCCCGTGTGAAACAGTCCATACAGCTCCATGCCGAGACAAACCAGTTCTTTCCGCACTGGATAGAAGCCTTGTTTAGGGCTGCAGAGATGAGCTGACAGGTTCCCGACTCCTTGTATCATATAATTACTATAATGTTTGGAATTCACCGGTAATAGGTATATATATATATATATATATATATATATAAAAAAATAAAAAAAAACACATTACAGACATAAAGGACCACAGAGAGGAGGCAATCCCTCTCCATCCGACACCACAAAAGGAACAACCACTTTGAAACATCACTTATTTCTTCCTGTCAATTTACATTTGATGTTAAATGCATATGAATTTGATAAAGCACCATGTATAATAAATAATTGCCCTTTTTTAAGTTAATGTCCTCATTTTCTTTTCTTTTTTTCAATCCTTTATTTCTTAGTGCTGCTGATCTCCTGCAGCCTCTTCCTGTCTACATGCACTCCAGCAATGGCTGCATGGCATTTCTCAAGGTGGGTTTTCCAATGGTGACAACAGTGGACCATGTATGTTGCAACAGCCACTTGTAGTCTCTATTGGAAGCCTGTGTGAGAACGCAGAACAAATGGGGGGGGGGGGGGGGGCAGGGACAGAGTTGTCACCCCAGGAAAGTGTCCGAACAAAGACCTTCATGGCAGGGTCACCAGGCTTTACGTTAACCATAGGTGCTCAACCTGTAGCCCTCCAGCTGTGGAACTACAAGTCCCATGAAGAATTGCAAGGCTCCGACAGGTACAAGCATGATACACCAAGGCAGAGGCATGATGGGACTTGTAGTTTTGCAACAGTTGGAGGGCCCGCAGGTTGAGCACACCCCCCCTTCCTGCCGCTGCCTCCCGACCCTTTAAGTGGATCTAAAATTCAGGGGTCTCAAATTGGCGGCCCTCCAGCTGTTGCCTGTGGGAGTCATGCTTGTAACTGTCAGCCTTGCAATGCCTCATGGGGACTTGTAGTTTAACAGCTGGAGGGCCGCCAGTTTGAGCTCCATGATCTAAATAGTGGAGGTGGGCATTCTCATCATGTGACTGCTGTTGTGATTGGTCAGTCACTTGATTGGAAAGCAACCAATCACAAGTATGCATTGGACACACCTTCAATCACAGTGGCCCTTTACCATGTGATCAGCTGTGTCCAATCACAACTTGCCGGTTATTGGCATTCCTGTTTCCTCACGTGCTGTCACAGTGTGAGGAAGGCAGAGCCGGTAACCGCCAAGTGTGCCTGGGGACATTTCACACTGATCAGTGCCCATCAGTGAAGAAAAATTACTTATTTGCAAAATTTTATAACAGAAACTAAGAAACATTTTTTTTATATTGTTCCCCCAAAAAAATTCAGAGGTTTTTTTTTTTTAGCAAAAAAAAAAAAAAAAGAACAGTAGTGATTAAATGCCACCAAAAAAAAAAGCGCCATTTGTGTGAAAAAAATGTCATAAGGGTACACAGTGGGGGGTTATTTACTAAATAACAAATCCACAAGTGTAAAGTGCACTTGAAATTGCACTGAAAACGCACTCGCTGTAGATTCGAGAGGGACGTGCAAGGAAAATAAAAAACAGCATTTTAGCTTGCACATGATTGGATAATAAAATCAGCAGAGGTTCCCCTCATTTCAGATCTTCCCCCTCAGATTTACAGCAACTGCACTTCCAAGTGGATTTGCCTTTTCGTAAATAACCCAAAGTGTTGCACGACCGCGCAATTGTCATTTAAAGTGTAACAGCTGAAAATTGGCCTGGAAGGGGGTGAAAGTGGCCAGTATTGAAGCGGTTAAAGCCCATCTGCCAAGAAGCCTCATATATGTGCCGGGGGGGAGTGGTTAATGAAAACTGCAGACTTAGATTTTCCCCTCACTTCCTGTCCTACTGCCAAAGTTTCACCAGACAGGAAATTAGAGAAAATCTCCAACAGGGACATGGAGATAAAAATCTAGCAGGTTCTCGCCTTACCCTATTCTACGAAAGAAAACACTTTTAAAAGTGTCTGTGTTGCTGTTGGAGAGTCCCGTCCCCCCCCCCCCTCATTTCCTGTCTGGTAAAAATGTCAGCAGAACAGGAAGTGAAGATAAATTTCTCCAGATATCAGTAAAAACCTCACAGGGATTCCATTCCGCTCATCCCTCGATGAATAGTAAAATAATTCAGCCATTGGGATGAAGAACAAATCCTTTATTAACAAAATGAAAAATATAACAAAATGGAACACAATAATTATATAATTTTAGAACAGCCTTACATTTATTACGCTTAATCAAATGTAATAGGAAATCCTCTCTCTTGTTCCTTCCTCCGATTCTCACATTCCTTCGTCACCTGTTCCACTTTCCTCTGGAGAAGAGCTGGAAAACACAAGAGATGGTAACAAATCAATGTATGCAGCAAGATATGATCGGTAACACCCTAGGGCAGGGGGGTAGGCAACCTCGGCCCTCCAGCTGTTTTGAAACTACAAGTCACATGAGACATTGCAAGACCCTTACCATCATAGGCATGACTCCTAGAGGCAGAGGCATGATGGGATTTGTAGTTTCACCACAGCTGGGGGGCCAAGGTTGCCTACTCCTGCCCTAGGGTGGCTATCCTCAGGGATGACTATGAGGACCGCCATTGGGAATGTTAAGCTGAATGGCTCTCCTCATTGATAGCACACATTCATGTGGAAGATGAGCCATCAATACAGAGCAGCAGCAGGCTGCCAAGTGCTGTAAATATTTGTATTTCAGCACCGGACAATTGGGCTGATTTACTAAAACTGGAGTGCAAAATCTGGTGCAGCTGTGCATGGTAGCTAATCGGCTTCTAACTTCAGTTTGTTAAATTAAGCTTCGACAAAAAAAAAAAAAAAAGGAAGCCGATTGTTTTCTATGCACAGCTGCACCAGATTTCGCACTCTCCAGTTTTAGAAAATCAACCCAAGTCTGTGCAGGGATCTCCAAACTACGACCCTCCAGCTGTTGCAGAACTACACGTCCCATGAGGCGTTGTAAAATCTGACACTCACAGACATGACTAGGCATGATGGGATCTGTAGTTCCTATAGAATTGGGAGGGCCATAGTCTGGAGACCCCTGAATCTCCAGCCCAACAGGGATCATTTAGTTCTGGCATGACAGAGGAGGAAGGAAGCAGCATGGGTGTGCATGTTTTAGGTAAGTTACCACTGAACACCAATGCCGGGGGGGGTGGGGGGGGGGGGTTGTATTGTACGTAATGACACCAATGGAGGGGAGGAAGGTTTTTTTTTACTGTACCCTGGGGGGATGGGGGTATATTGCTGCCCCTGATGAAAAGGGGATTACCATTGAGGCCTCTGCTTTAAACAACCCCCTTCCAGGGGATGGGAAGGATCAGCAATCATGTGACCATGGTGATTGGCTGTTACAGTGGTCACATGATTGGACTCTGATCTCAGGACCGAGAGCCATTTTCGGCAGCTGATATATTTTGAATTGAAGGAGTAAAATGTAACCCTCCTCCATTTGGATGCAGATGTGGCCCCTCTTACGTTGAGCAGCACTGATCTAGAGAATAGAATTTGAATTATGGGTAAATCCATTCTGTGTTTACCTCTGTTGGCACCATCCCTTATTTACAAGAGAATATGGTAACCTTTCTTCAAAACCATGATCTAGTGCAGGGATATGCAATTAGCGGACCTCCAGCTGTTGCAAAACTATAAGTCCCATCATGCCTCTGCCTCTGGGTGTCATGGTTGTAGCTGTCTGTGTCTTGCTATGCCTCATGGGACTTGTAGTTCTGCAACAGCTGGAGGTCCGCTAATTGCATATCCCTGATCTAGAGAATAGAATTTAAATCCATTCTGTGTTTACCTCTTATGGCACCATCCCTTATTTACAAGGGAATATGGTAACCTGTCCTCAAAACCACATAACCTAGGGGTGGAGAGGGTGAATTGGGTCTTTAAAATGTAAGTTCTAAAGGCAGAAGGTTTTTTTTTTTTTTTACCCGAGCCTGATCTCGATCCAACGATATGCACGAGAGCAGAGGCTCGGTCTGCTCTCTCTCTCCTCATTGGCTCAGAGACAGCAGTGGGAGCCATTTGCTCCTGCTACTGTCAATCGCAGCCAGGTGGCGGTGGGAGCCCTACGATCTGTGTCAATAGAGGTCATAAACGAGCCCACATAGAGCAGACCCAATCCTCCGCTTCTTGGGTTCCCTGCTAGTGCTCCTGGATCCTCCCCCTTGCTGAGTGCCCCCATAGCAAGCAGCTTGCCCCCGGCAGGATGGGGTGGGTGGGGGGGGGAGGGGGAGCAGCCAGGAGCACTGGCGGGGGAACCGGAGAGGATGAGGATCAGAGCTGCTTTGTACATCACCAATACACAGAGCAGGTATGCCACGTTTGTTATTTTAAAGAAGAAAAAAAAAATGGAATCACTTTAAGCCCTCGTTCATACCAGTTCCAAATCTCATGACAAGTCGCACCCCATTGCCAGCAATTTAACCGTTCAAACTGCCGCGACTTTGAAAAAGGCTACTGTACCTTTTCAGATTTCATTGCGACTTGCATAGACTTCTGATAAAGTCGCAAGCCACAATAAAATCGGAAGTGCAAATCGCACTAATATGCAGCTTAAGTAGTGCGATTTCAAAGCCGCACCGGTGTGAACCAGGGCCAAGGAGGACATGTAACAATTAACTGATAAAACATTAACACGTTTATTACACCATTAAAATCGCAGAAGGAAACAGCAGTTACCAAATCAAGTTTAGTGCGGCAGGTGCGCGTTTACAGTTCCAAAATAGTGTTTTGCAATATTCTCACTTCTTTATCCTGATCTATGATATGGCAACTGATGATTCTCTCTGTGATTTTGTGGATCAGGAAGCAGCCTGTCCATTACAAGGCCCCTCAGGCAGAGCAGACAAGTCCCTGACAAACCTAAGCCGTAGGAGTTGGATATACTTGTGCAGTATGAACCCCAATGGCAATCCTCTGCAGCAAGCCTTGAAAACCTCTGTGAGCCTAAAAGATCAAGATGTGCAGATAAACATCCACTGAAGCCAGAAAGTCCCCCTACTTAAAGTGGATCCTCACGCTCAATCCCCCCCCCCCCTACTTACCTGATTGCAGGTCCTGCACACTTAGAGGAAGTAAACCCTGATGGGTTTTACTTCCTCTTTGTTTCCCTGCAAAGGTAAAGCATAATGGTCTACAATGCATCACATAGTAGCCCATTATATGTCACTTACCTGACACAGGAGCCTGCGATGTCCCCGATTTCCTCACTGGCTGCGAGTGCCCATTCTTCACCCCTCTTCCTTCCGGGGCCACGAACTCCGGCTCTGTGACTGGCCGGAGTCCCCTGACGTCACTCCCACGCATGTGCGCGGGAGCCGCCAGTCACGGCATGAACCCAGCTTGAAAGGGCACGACGTGCCCTTTCAAGAGTGTGCATGCACTGAATAAATCGGCGCATGTGCAGAAGAACTCATCGTACGGGGAAATAGTAAATATCTCCTAAACCAGGGGTCTTCAAACTGCAGCCCTCCAGGTGTTCAGGAACTACAATTCCCATCATGCCTAGTCATGTCTGTGAATGTCAGAGTTTTACAATGCCTCATGGGATGTGTAGTTCTGCAACAGCTGGAGGGCCGTAGTTTGAGGATCCCTGTCCTAAACCATGAAGGTTTAGGAGATATTTCAAGCACCTACAGGTAAGCCTTAATCTAGGCTTACCTGTAGGTGAAAGTGGTCTGTAAGGGTTTACAACCACTTTAAAGCGGAGTTCCACCCAGAAATGGCACTACCGCGGATCTAATTCCTCCCCCACCACATTTGGCACCTTTCAGAGGGGAGCGGATACCTGTCAAAACCAGATATCTGCCTAGGTGAATGACATGCGGGGCGGGCCAGAGCTTTATTATTTAAAAAATAAAAAGGAAAACGCAAAAAATGCCCAAAAGCAGAGGGGTGGATGGAAGGCAATATGTCACAGAGGGTCAAGAACCACTTTAATCATCAACGAGGTGGACTCCATGTATTTTTGCACCTCCAGGAATCTGTAGACCCTCAAGGTCCAAAATAGACTGAATGTATCCATTGGTCTTTGGAACTGTTTGAATACAGGCTGAGAAGCATCTGCCATTTCAATACGGGCTTCATTACACCCTAAACTCTCCAGGGCCACAATGAACTCGCTCTTCTTTCAGAATCCAGAGAGACATTTGAGCACAAAGTGTGGAGGAGGAAAGCTCTGAAATTCCAGCTTTTAACCTCTTGACACCAACTGTGGCACCTATTCGTGTCCAAACATCCACGAAGGCTGATAAAATTCCCCTCACCTGCAAGAGTTGGGGTGCTCCTTCACCGAGAATATGACTGGTCTCTGGACTTGGAGGTCTTTGGAGTCCAGTTTTCCTAGTAGAACTAGGTGGTAGGCTTAGGCTTAGCTTGTCCGTTGCAGCCAGCAGGACACTTTCGGCCTGAGCAGATGTCCAGCTATCTAATGTGCCAACCATTCAAGACATATCAAGCCTAGATCAGCTACCCTCTATATATCCCCTTGAATCCTCTACAGTAGCCCTATCAGGACCCGCCTTCGGCCTCAGTGGAGCTTCAGGTCCTAAACCCCTTTATGCCCTCTATCCCTGGGCTCTTCCTTCAATTTTTGAGGAATCAAATTATTTATGTATACCTATACCTAGTAAAATCTTCATTACTATGCATGAAGTAACAACATCCTGGATACACTAAATAACCTCTACCTACCACAATCAGGAACACGTTGGATAGACAAACAGTGTCAGTGCCTTTGTTTTTAATCAATCATTCTGGAATGCTAAGTCAGCTTACACAGTGCCAATAAATCTTTGTAAACCTGCATCCACCCCTGAGGAAGGAGGCTAAATAACTCCGAAACGCGTCGGGTGCAAACATATTGGTACCAACATCCCATATATGTATAAGTGCATGAGTCGCATTCCTTACAATGTTCTGTTACATTGTTTATTGATGTTTTTATGTTGTTTTGAAATGAATAAACTATTGTTTATATACTACATACTTTCCCTACGTCTTTCCACATGTGCCTTTAAAGTCCACCATTAGGGGAATTTTCTCTTTGGTTGTTAAATTTTAGGATGTGGCACAATTTTGCAGTTAATTGCCGACCTACAATTTTTGCTATAGGCTTGAAGCTAACTACTACTTCTCAGCAGGAGAAGCAGGCCACAGTGTTTGACCCGTCAGTCTTATCTTCTTCAGAGGTAGCAGCGTGTTAGTGTTACCTTCAAGATGAAAGCAACCAAGGATGACCCAATCAAGGCTCGCCCTCAAAACGAGCGACTTGATTTGCTTCTTACAAAGAAGGTCAGAAGACTAACATTTTAGCTACAGGAATCTCCTCCTATGAAGGGACAAAATGCCCAGTCTAGAGGGTCGCCTAATTTTGCAAGGCATCTATGAAGAAGCTCAAGGCTCTCAGAAACTCCTTCAGGGTCCATAACACAGAAGCACTCACCATTCAAGGCCCACAGGGCTCATTACAAGCCCAATCTTCACCCATCACATCAGACCCTTCATAGATCCTGAGGGGAATCACTTCCCTGAACCTGTACAGCACAATACCATATACAGAGACAGTTCTACCTGTAGTATTCAGTGCCAACTTGGCAAAATTACCTACTCTCCTTCTTAAATTATAAGCTCTAACGAGCAGGGCTCTCTGAGTCATACTATATTAAACTGTTTTGTAATTGTACTGTTTGCCCTTCTGTTGTAAAGTGCTGTGTAAACTGTCGGCGCTGTATAATAATAATTACAGGTCACCCCCTTTCTTCCACAAGAGAGTCAGGGTAGGGTCCCTCTAGGCCAGGGGTCTCAAACTGGCATCCCTCCAGCTGTTGTGAAACTACAAGTCCCATCATGTCTCTGCCTGTGGGAGTCATGCTTGGAACTGTCAGCCTCGCAATGCCTCATGGGACTTGTAGTTTCACAACAGCTGGAGGGCCACCAGTTTGAAACCCCTGATCTAGGCCATTGGCCAACAATCCAGATAAAGCCCTTCTTGCCCCACACCCAACAAGGGGGGTACTGAACAGGCACAAAAAAAATACATAGGCAACTGCCCACAGAGGCTGGCGCCCCCACCCCCCTCGAATTATCGAGCACCAGCCGCCACTGGGTAGAGACGCCTCGATTTTTTTTTTTTTTTGCCAGTGTCCACATTTAGCTGGAAAGGTGAAGGTAATCCAATCATTATGGATATCATGAAATCTTGTGATGTACGATTAAGAAATACAAAATATAGCCATTGTACCCTTCCCCTGATGGAAGCTCAATTTCCCAAGACAACAATACAACACATATTAGGACCAATATCAACCTAAGGAAAAAAAAAAAAAAAAAAAAGAGTGCTATAAGCAGCTACAAATAAAAAAGTGACACTCACCAGAATTCTGATCAACCCACTGCAAGGAGTCCATGTGAGCATTGAGGATTTTACAGATCTGTTGAAGCTGTAATATAAAAAACACAGTATATTATTTAAAGTTCATTAAAAACTCTAATTTTCAATAAATATCATAAAAGTTGTATTTTTTTATCTTGGGTTTGTTCTTTTTTCCAGCCTGCAAATGCCATACAAAAATTACCAAGACATTAGCCTTGCCCTATAATCTATATAAGATTATAATCTCTATAAGCTAGATCATAAAAAAAAAAAAAAAAAAAATTTAAACCCATTATTTTTAAAGAAGTATAAGTATGTGTGCTGTGTATGACATAGCCAGGTTACCCTGTACTAGATCCCATCATGAACTTTCGCACTGTGGCACAGGCATTACCTGTAGGTACAAGTCCAAAAACAAAGTTTTACTACCACATTAACCACTTCAGCCCCGGATAGTTTTACCCCCCTTAATGACCATGCCTTTTTTTTTTGTTTTCGATACGGCACTGCATTACTTTGACAATTGTGCAAACCCAAATAAAATTGATGTCCTCTTTTACCCCCACAAATAGAGCTTCCTTTTTGGTGGCATTTGATCACCTCTGCATTTTTATTTTTTATACTATAAACAAAAAAAAAAGACAAATTTTGAGAAAGAAAAAAAAAAAAAAATTATATATATATATATATATATATATATATATATATATATATATATATATATATATATATATATATATATATATATATATATATATATACATACACACATATATATATATATATATATACACACATATATATATATATACATACACACATATATATATATATATATATACACACATATATATATATATATATATATATATATATACACACACACACACACACACACACACATACATATATATATATATACACATATATATACATATATATACACATACATACATACATATATATATACACATACATACATATACATACATACATACATATACATACATATACACACACACACAAAACATTTTTTTTAAACTTTCCGCTATAAAAACGTATAAAAAAAAAAATAAAAAAAGGAATCGAATTCATCAGTTTAGGCTAACATGTATTCTGCTTCATGTTTTTGATAAAAAATAAGTGAATATTGATTGGTTTGCGCAAAAGTTATCGCGTCTATAAACTTTTTTTTTTTTTTAACTAGTAATGGCGATGATTTTTTGCATGAACACAGATATCATGTACGTCTGACTTTTTCCAAAGAATAGTAGTTGCCCGGCCAATCTCAGGTCTTCAGGTTCTCTCACTATGGATTTCTTATAATTAAAACATTGTTTCGTTCTGCAGAAATTAAATCGGGGAAAAAAATAAAAAATGAATAAAAGCGAAGGGCTCTAACCGGGTTACTGGAGTCTCCGGGTCCAGCGGATGTGTTCAGATGTTCGATGACATCCTTCAAATCCTGCGACATTCGCTTCAGTTGGGCATCAATGTTTTCTGCCAGTTTGTAACTGTTGGAGAAAAGAAAAAAAAGAGATCACTTGAAATTCTACAGATTGCAATGCGAATTAAAAGACATATCCTAGTGTGCAGGGAACTTTAGTACAATATGGTTATATTAATAAAGGAAGGCAGGCGACTGGCATTTTTAGGAGATCAGCAATGGCCGGCCCTGTGTTTATGGCTCAACATGTTCACTTTAAGAGCCCTTTCACAACCTAGCCGCCCATAGCGTTGGCGGTAAAACGCCGCTATTTTTAGCGGCGTTTTACCGTCGGATTAGCGGCGCATTTCGGCCGCTAGCGGGGCGCTTTTACCCCCCTGCTAGCGGCCGAAAAAGGGTTAAAACCGCCCGCAATGCGCCGCAACAGCGGCGTTTTGCCGGCGGTGTCCCAGCACTGCCCCATTGATTTCAATGGGGAGCAGCGGTGGAGGAGCGGTAAACACACCGCTCCAAAGAAGCTGCTGACAGGACTTCTCCTGACGACCTGCCAGCACAGCGCTCTGGTGTGAAAGCCCTCGGGCTTTCACACTGGAGACAATGCTGCAGCTGTTTGAGGGCGGATTGCAGGCACTATTTTTAACGCTATAGCGCCTGCAAAACGCCCTCGGTGTGAAAGGGGTCTAAAAGTAGTGTTTGCAAACAAAAATTGCACCAGTCAACTTTAGCGCTATGCCCCACCCACTATCCATTCTGTGTCAATGAGTCGAAGTATACAAGACGGTGAACTACACAAAAAAAAAAAGGGGAGGGGGGATTGTTTACTATTACAGACCAAAGCCATATGCATGACTGCTGGACATGAAATAAACTTTTTCTCCCCCAATCTTACGTCTTTTCTCTTTCTTCATCCGCATGCTGGAGGTAGATGGTTCCATTTTGCTCTCTGACCGAGTCCTCTAGAGGGCTCAGGATATCTTCTAGTTCTTTCTGCTGGGAGAGGATGAAATCTAATCCTTGGTCCAATCTAAAAAGAAAAAAATGTATATATATTAAAGCTAAACCAGGAAGCCCATGAAGACAAACTGTAGAGCTGCACAATTAATTGTTAAAAAAATCGCGATCTCGATTCACCCCCTCTGACGATCTCTCCTGCAAAGTTTGACGATTCATATAAACAAGTGGAGAGACTATGTGCTCCCTCAGCTGTCAAAAGAAAGCATCCCGGTGTTCTGCCGAGAAAGTTCCACGCGGCGGATAAGGACCCCCCTCTACTGCGCAGGCTGGCGAAAATAGCCGAAGATGAATAGGGGAAAATCAGCTGTACACGGCGCCTGTAAGAGGGCCCTTCGCGGGCTCGCTTCGCTCGGCTCTTTTTTATTCCCCCTCTAGGTCCACTTGGATGGTGGGGAAGGAACCTGGACCTAGGGCGCAGGCGCCGGGTACAGCTGATTGTAGATTTTGTGCTTCGGCTATCTCCGGCGGCTGATAGTAGTTCGTACTGCGCAGGCGCTGCGCCTGCGCAGTACAGGGGGGGAACTTATCCGCCGAGGGAACTTTCTAGGCAAGACACCGGCATTCTGCCCAGTCTTTAACTTGATACATTTTAACTAAGCTTCCTTCTTAGATCAAAGGGAGAAAAATGTCTGTGTAAATAAATAATCCAGGCAGTCTGCCAAGTTTTCAACAACCTGTAAATGCAGGAAGTTTAACCACTTAAAAGTCTAAATCTTTTTCTGACACTTCTTTCTTAAGTTAAAATGAATATTTTTTTGCTAGAAAATGACTTGGAACCCCCAAACATTATAGTATATATATTTTAGGAGAGACACTAGGGAATAAAATGGCAATTGCTGCAATATTTTATGTCACACTGTGTTTGCCCAGCAGTCTTTCAAATGCAATTTTTGGGGAAAAAATACACTTCAATGAATAAATAAAAAAAAAAAAAAAAGAAACAGTAAAAGTTAGCCAAATTTTTTTTGTTTTAATGTGAAAGACGCCACGAGAATCGTGATCTATCTTCTAAGCAAAAAAATAGCGATTCTCATTTTATCCAGAATCGTGAAGCTCTAACAAACTGAACACTATTCTGATCTATTATGTGTGCGCTACTTAAAGTGGGGTTCCACCCAAAAAACAAAAATACCTGGAAAAATTCTAAAAAAAAAAAAACAACAAAAAAACATTTGGATATTTTTTTTTCTTTCACTTACCTCTAAATGCCTGTTGCTAGGGTGTCCCTCGTAGTCTGCCTCTTCCTTTGCCTGGGCTGGTGACATCACTTCCCCCTCGGCACAGGAAGGGCTCCGCTCCCTCCCTCCTGTCAATCATCTGGGACCCATCACAGGTCCCAGGTGATTGAGCGGCCAATCACGGCGCGCGGCGCCGCTCGCGCATGCGCAGTGGGTGCCAGGCTGTGAAGCCACAGCCCGGTGCCCACAGTTGACATGCCGGCACCGACGAGCGGAGGGGGGGGGACGAGCGGGGCTTCGATCCCCCGCATCGCTGGACCCAGGGACAGGTAAGTGTCCAATTAAAAGTCAGCAGCTGCAGTATTTGTAGCTGCTGACTTTTAATTTTTTTTTTTTTTTTTGACGGCCCCCCTGGGTGGAACTCCTCTTTAATGTTTGTACCCATATGTGGAATCTCCATACCACACATAGGGGTATCTCCGGCAAGAAATATACAGCTAAAACTTAAAAAGCCAAGTTAACCTTTCCATAACAAATGCACATATTTTTGCAGAAAAAAAAAAAGTGCATTTATAATTTATTCCTGCAGGAGCCTGGAAAGCATTGCACCCGTGACCATTGGATCAGAGGTTAAATGCCAGGCTTCTGCAGACAAGCCCTGCAGCTCTCTGCCTGCACCCACATACGGGCTCTGTCTGTTGAAATCTGCAGGGCTTGTGGATGAACTGTGAGAACGCTCAACAACGCCCTCGCAGTTTATTCAGAACTACCCAGCCGTCAGCCGCGGTGGATGACAGTACTTATAGTTTCGTTCATTCACTCACAGGAGACTGTGAACGAATGGTGCGGTCATGTGGGCAGAGCCCTGTATGGCTGCGCACTTTCCAAAAAGCGACAGCAGGTGCGGGGAGAAGACTCCCCGCCCGCTGTCAGGACTGAAAGGGGGGAACGGGTACATGTTGCATGTTTCACCCTAAATACAGGTGGAACAAAAGGAACATGTTCCAAAAAGGTGACCTTATCCCTTAACATTTACTGCCAAATGAAGGCCCAACACATGGTACACGTGATTAACAAAAACAATTTAATTACCTTTTTTGATCCAATTTTACCTTCTCCATCTCTCGATGTAAAGAGGTGATCTGAAAAATTAAAAATAAATAGATTATGGATTAAACATACAGTCCTTTAGAACAGCCAACTATACTTAAAAGTTGCATGTGTAACTCCAAAATATTAAAGACCACAAACATTCGTTAGTCTTCATGTACACTGCTGCTGGTAAACGGACGTTTAGGATCAGTTGGGTGTTTTTTTTCTCAGCTGCCCCTGAACTCTCCTCTATGTTCTCTTATCAGTACATGTACACAGGGACCTTCATACTCCTTTCTAAGCAGTTCAGTTTAGAAGCATTTTTTTGGAACGCAAAAAAAAAAGGCATTCAGGACGGACGTTCAGAGGCATTTGAAAACGCCATAATGCCTGTAACAGCGTGTAAACACTGCTAAACGCGTTTCGTTTATAGACGTTTTTCATTTTAACAAAAAATGTAATTTTTTTCTTTTTTTAACCACTTCAGCCCCGGAAGAATTTACCCCCTTCCTGACCAGAGCACTTTTTGCGATACGGCACTGGGTCGCTTTAACCGACAATTGCGCGGTCGTGCGACGTTGCACACAAACAAAATTTATGTCCTTTTTTTTCCCACAAATAGAGCTTTCTTTTGGTGGTATTTGATAACCTCTGCAGTTTTTTATTTTTTACGCTATAAACAAAAATAATAAAAATGCCATAAATCTATCCCCTATTTTGTAGACTCTATAAATTTTGCGCAAACCAATCAATATATGCTTATTGTGTGTTTTTTTTTTTTTTTCTCTGTTACCAAAAATATGTAGAAGAATACATATCGGCCTAAACTGAGAAAGAAATTTTGTTTATAATTTTTTTGGGGGATATTTATTATAGCAAAAAGTAATTTGGAAAAAAAAAAAGCAACATTTTTTACTTTTTGCTATAATAAATATCCCACAAAAAAATTATAAACAAAATTTCTTTCTCAGTTTAGGCCGATATGTATTCTTCTACATATTTTTGGTAACAGAGAAAAAAAAAAAAAAAAAAAAAAACACACAATAAGCATATATTGATTGGTTTGCGCAAAATTTATAGAGTCTACAAAATAGGGGATAGATTTATGGCATTTTTATTATTTTTTATTAGTAATGGCGGCAATCTGCAATTTTTCACGGCTGCGACATTGCGGCAGGCACATCAGACACTTTTGACACTATTTTGAGACCATTGTCATTTACACAGCGATCAGTGCTATAAAAATGCTCTGATTACTGTGTAAATGACACTGGCAGGGAAGGAGTTAAACACTAGGAGAGCAATCAGGGGGTTAAGTGTGTCCTAGGGAGTGATTCTAACTGTGGGGGGGGGGGGGGGATGGGCTCACTACAACATGACAGAGATCACTCCTCCTGATGACAGGGAGCAGTAGATCCCTGTCATGTTGCTAGGAAGAACAGGGAAATGCCTTGTTTACATAGGCATCTCCCCATTCTGATGCTCTGTGTCACGATCGCGGGCCCCCCCCGGCGGACATAGAGTCCGCGGGGAACCCTCACGGAGTACGCGGTGGGCGCGCACCCACTAAGCCGCGTCTTGAAGGGGACGTACAGGTACGCCCATATGCGCAGCCGTGCCATTGTGCCGACGTACATCGTCGTGGCTTGGCAAGCCGTTAAAAACGCTTCTAGAAGCAAACCTGGCTAAACGCGGCATGTAAACGCTGCTGAACAGATGTTTTTTTTTTTACGTCGGTTTCTAGCTGTCAAGTTAAACCTTTTAGGAGAGGTTAAACAACGTCCTGTGTATAGGAAGCCTTAAATACCATTGGATCATGTTGGAACCACTTTAATGTGTCACAACCATACTGTTTGCTTGTGACACTATAAAGTTAGTGCTAAAGCAATCTTTTGGTGTGCGTGGACGACATCCTTGGCCCGTAGCACATTGTTATCCGGCATTTTCCAAGACCCAGGGACTTAGTAAAAGTAAAAAAAAAAAGAAAATACGTTCTGTAAATCTCCGCAATAAATGCACCTTTCACAAGGTTTTATCCTTTCAGTAATGCTACAAATAGCTGTCGACATAAAACATTCGGAAAGGTGCATGTATTGCATAGATGTATTCAATAGGGAAGATTTACTAAAACTGGAGACCTCAGGATCTGGTGCAGCCGTGCATAGCAGCCAAATCAGCTTCTAATTTCTGTGTGTTTCAATTATACTTTGACAATAAAACCTGGAGGCTGATTGGTTTCCGTGCAGAGCTGCACCAGATTTTGCCCCCTCCAGTTTCAGTAAAAATTTCCCCCTCTTTTTTTTTTTTGTATTTTGCACAGAATAAAATGTAAAGTTTGGATCACCGTACAGAACGTGGCTGGGGTTTCTCCTGCACCCTCCACAATACCCCATACTCACTCTTTCCCCATTGCTGATCAGGGTCTTGTCCCAGAGATTGACTTGTGTGGCTTGTTGCAGGAAATGCTTCTCCTGATCCTCGAGCTCTAAACTCCATTTATTAATGAGGTTTTCGAGTTGCACGTAGGTCATTACGGCAGGTGCACTAAACAGGAGAGAAATCACAGAAAAGTAATGACTAAAACTTGTTTTTAATGTTTTTTTTATGCCTGGGCCTTTCCTTTCAAATTTTTTGGTTTGTTTTTATCCTTCTGAATACATCGTGAGTACAGCCCACGTACCTACATACACGTAAAACACAATACATTTGCCCTGGGACTTTATATGACATAACAACCAATACATACAGTGAGTTGCAAAAGTATTCACCCTCCTTGGCTTTTGACCTATTTTATTACATTACAGCCTTTAGTTCAATGTTTTTTTAATATGAATTATATGTGATGGATAGTCTAATAGTCTAAGTTGGTGAAGTAAAATTTCAAAAATATATACATAAAAATATTTTTCAGAAATAAAAAACTGATTCACCCCCTTTGTTATGAAGCCCATAAAAAGCTCTGATGCAACCAATTACCTTCAGAAGTCACATAATTAGTGAAATGATGTCCACCTGTGTGCAATCTAAGTGTCACATGATCTGTCATTACATAGACACACCTTTTGGAAAGGCCCCAGAGGCTGCAACACCTAAGCAAGAGGCACCACTAACCAAACACTGCCATGAAGACCAAGGAACTCTCCAAACAAGTAAGGGACAATGTCGTTCAGAAGTACAAGTCAGGGTTAGGTTATAAAAAAAATATCCAAATCTTGGATGATCCCTAGGAGCACCATCAAATCTATCATAACCAAATGGAAAGAACATGGCACAACAGCAAACCTGCCAAGAGACGGCCACCCACCAAAACTCACGGACCGGGCAAGGAGGGCATTAATCAGAGAGGAGCACAGAGACCTAAGGTAACCCTGGAGGAGCTGCAGAGTTCCACAGCAGAGACTGGAGTATCTGTACATAGGACCACAATAAGCCGTACGCTCCATAGAGTTGGGCTTTATGGCAGAGTGGCCAGAAGAAAGATATTACTTTCAGCAAAAAAACTAAATGGCACGTTTTGAGTTTAGGAAAAGGCATGTGGGAGACTCCCAAAATGTATGGCGGAAGGTGCTCTGGTCTGATGAGACTAAAACTGAACTTTTTGGCCATCAAAGAAAACGCTATGTCTGGAGCAAACCCAACACATCACATCACCCAAAGAACACCATCCCCACTGTGAAACATGGTGGTGGCAGCATCATGCTGTGGGGATGTTTTTCCACAGTCGGGACTGGAAAACTGGTCAGAGTCGAGGAAAAGATGGATGGTGCTAAATACAGGGATATTCTTGAGCAAAACCTGCACCACTCTGTGTGTGATTTGAGGCTAGAACGGAGGTTCACCTTCCAGCAGGACAATGACCCCAAACACACTGCTAAAGCAACACTTGAGTGGTTTAAGGGGAAACATGTAAAATGTGTTGGAATGGCCTAGTCAAAGCCCAGACCTCAATCCAATAGAAAATTCGGTCCGAATTAAAGATCACTGTTCACAGGCGCAAACCATCCAACTTGAAGGAGCTGGAGCAGTTTTGCGAGGAGGAATGGGCAAAAAATCCCAGTGGTAAGGTGTGGCAAGATCATAGAGACTTATCCAAAGAGACTTGGAGCTGTGATAGGTGGCTCTACAAAGTATTGACTTTAGGGGGTGAATAGTTATGCACATTGACTTTTTCTGTTTTTTTTTGTCCCTTTTGCTTGCTTCACAATAATAATAAAAAAAAATCTTCAAAGTTGTGGGCATGTTCTGTAAATTAAATGATGAAAATCCTCAAACAATCCATGTTAATTCCAGGTTGTGAGGCAACAAAGCACGAAAAATGCCAAGGGGGTGAATACTTTTACAAGGCACTGCAGCTAATATACATGATCACTGATTTATGGATCAACAGATGAGATTTGAATCTATTAATCAATAAGGCAGTAATCATGTATATTAGTTAGTTATGGTTTGTTTGTGATGCGCCTCATATACAAAAAAAAAGAAAAAAAAAAAAAACACACACAATACATTTATCCTGGAACTTTATATGAGGCACATCACAAACAAACAATAAACTAACTAATATACAGGATTACTGCTTTATTGATCAATGGATACAAATCTCATTCTCTGTTGATCAATAAAGCAGTAATCATATAGATTAGTTAGTTTGTGATGCGTCTCATATAAAAAGTCCCAGGGTAAATGTATTGTGTTTTTTGTATATGTTGATGTAGGGATGCACCTTACTAGGAAAAGAGCTGTTAGAAATAAATAGAGAACCTCCTCATGGCCGCAATCTGACGGTGATTGATGAAGTCACACACTGTGGCTCCACCCTATGAGTTTTCCTTACTAGGACCCACCCCTGACAACGTCCCCCTAGTGACGAAACACACAGGGTGGAGCTACGGCATGTGATGCCATCGCGCACCGTGACGGACCACAGCCATCTTGATGGTTGGTTACACAAATGAATGGTTAATGCTTCAGACCTCAGTTCGTCAATGTAAGTGCAATAATTTATTTAAACTTATTTGAAAATTAAAACGTACTACACCATGAGGAGGCTCTCTATTCTTTTCTAATATACATGACGTTCTGGAGAGGACTGCGAGCATAACCATAGTGTTGGAACCTGAAGTGATGCCTTTGGAAAGTTTTTTTTTTTTTTTTTTTCAATCTTGCCTGGAGCTGGATTACTGATGCTATTTGGCTGCTTAAAAAAGGTAGCCAAATCTCTTTGGTAAGAGGCTGCATGATTGGAGTGTTGGTGAAGGATTCGTCTGTACACCATTTCATCACACAGCGACTACTCTATGCCTATTTGTTTAAATTAACTGCATCCACCTTTTGAGATTCCAGGTTTTGAGCGACTTCAAATTTCACACATGTTGACATATTCTTAAAGGGACAGTGCTGCATTTTTATTCCACAAGGTGTAAGATATGCCTTCAAGCTCAAAGAATGAAACCGTTTAAATTGTGCTTACCTAATATTGGAACTAGGAATGGTGCTGGCGGCACTGGTCTGCGCTACTGAGGTAGTAGGGAGCTTTGCGTTTAAGGATGCTGTTAAGAAAAAATTTAAAAAAAAGGATTAGTTTGTATGTTAGTAAAAATTCTGAAGACTGGTACAAGATAATCCAAACGTATTGTGCCGACAGCCGCAACCCCCCCCCCCATCATCCAGAGCTTGTTCTCTTCCAGGTGAAATGACATCCAACGTCATTTAACCGTTTTCATATGGGCCCACAGTGGGGACATCCCCTCCCCCGAGGGACCACCCCGCCGGCCAGAGAAAGGAGCTTACAAATGACTAAGTGAGCGGGCATTCTGTGAAGCAGCAACCATCATGTAATAGCTACAAGACTTTATTACAGATCAGGGGTACTGAATCAAAATTCAGAAAGGTCCAGTCTGTGAAATTTTTTTCCTGCAGGGGTCCAAATTTCATTCCTGCTCTAAAATTCAGATCCTTCACATTACAGCTCCGCCCTCCTCCCTTTGCATCGCAGCTCCCTCCCTTTACCCCACAGCTCCCTCCCTTCCTCCCTTTAGATCACAGCTCCGCCCTCCTCACTTTGCATCGCAGCTCCCTCCCTTCCTCCCTTTACCCCACAGCTCCCTCCCTTCCTCCCTTTACCCCACAGCTCCCTCCCTTCCTCCCTTTACCCCACAGCTCCCTCCTCCCTTTGCATCGCAGCTCCCTCGCTCCCTCCCTTTACCCCGCAGATCCCTCCCTTTACATCGCAGCTCCGCCCTCCTCCCTTTACATCGCAGCTCCGCCCTCCTCCCTTTACATCGCAGCTCCGCCCTCCTCCCTTTACATCGCAGCTCCGCCCTCCTCCCTTTACATCGAAGCTCCGCCCTCCTCCCTTTACATCGCAGCTCCGCCCTCCTCCCTTTACATCGCAGCTCCCTCCGTTCCTCCCTTTACATCGCAGCTCCCTCCGTTCCTCCCTTTACCCCACTGCTCCCTCCCCCTCCCTTTGCATCACAGCTCCCCCCTCCTCCCTTTGCATCGCAGCTCCCTCCACCCCACAGCTCCCTCCCTTTACCCCACAGCTCCCTCCCTTCCTCCCTTTAGATCACAGCTCCGCCCTCCTCACGTTGCATCGCAGCTCCCTCCCTTCCTCCCTTTACCCCACAGCTCCCTCCCTTCCTCCCTTTACTCCACAGCTCCCTCCCTCCTCCCTTTACTCCACAGCTCCCTCCCTCCTCCCTTTACTCCGCAGCTCCCTCCCTCCTCCCTTTGCATCGCAGCTCCCTCGCTCCGCCCTCCTCCCTTTACATCGCCGCTCCGCCCTCCTCCCTTTACATCGCCGCTCCGCCCTCCTCCCTTTACATCGCCGCTCCGCCCTCCTCCCTTTACATCGCCGCTCCGCCCTCCTCCCTTTACATCGCCGCTCCGCCCTCCTCCCTTTACATCGCCGCTCCGCCCTCCTCCCTTTACATCGCCGCTCCGCCCTCCTCCCTTTACATCGCAGCTCCGCCCTCCTCCCTTTACATCGCAGCTCCGCCCTCCTCCCTTTACATCGCAGCTCCGCCCTCCTCCCTTTACATCGCAGCTCCGCCCTCCTCCCTTTACATCGCAGCTCCGCCCTCCTCCCTTTACATCGCAGCTCCGCCCTTTACATCGCAGCTCCGCCCTTTACATCGCAGCTCCGCCCTTTACATCGCAGCTCCGCCCTCCTCCCTTTACATCGCAGCTCCGCCCTCCTCCCTTTACATCGCAGCTCCGCCCTCCTCCCTTTACATCGCAGCTCCGCCCTCCTCCCTTTACATCGCAGCTCCGCCCTCCTCCCTTTACATCGCAGCTCCGCCCTCCTCCCTTTACATCGCAGCTCCGCCCTCCTCCCTTTACATCGCAGCTCCGCCCTCCTCCCTTTACATCGCAGCTCCGCCCTCCTCCCTTTACATCGCAGCTCCGCCCTCCTCCCTTTACATCGCAGCTCCGCCCTCCTCCCTTTACATCGCAGCTCCGCCCTCCTCCCTTTACATCGCAGCTCCGCCTTCTTCCCTTTACATCGCAGCTCCGCCCTCCTCCCTTTACATAACCGCTCCCTCCGTTCCTCCCTTTACATCGCAGCTCCCTCCGTTCCTCCCTTTACCCCACTGCTCCCTCCCCCTCCCTTTGCATCACAGCTCCCCCCTCCTCCCTTTGCATCGCAGCTCCCTCCACCCCACAGCTCCCTCCCTTTACCCCACAGCTCCCTCCCTTCCTCCCTTTAGATCACAGCTCCGCCCTCCTCACGTTGCATCGCAGCTCCCTCCCTTCCTCCCTTTACCCCACAGCTCCCTCCCTTCCTCCCTTTACTCCACAGCTCCCTCCCTCCTCCCTTTACTCCAC
Source organism: Lithobates septentrionalis (assembly GCA_037952835.1). Taxonomy (NCBI): domain Eukaryota; kingdom Metazoa; phylum Chordata; class Amphibia; order Anura; family Ranidae; genus Lithobates; species Lithobates septentrionalis. The sequence goes on along the minus strand of JBBDGP010003548.1, from coordinate 11,879 downwards.
AGCTCCCTCCCTCCTCCCTTTACTCCGCAGCTCCCTCCCTCCTCCCTTTACTCCACAGCTCCCTCCCTCCTCCCTTTGCATCGCAGCTCCCTCGCTCCGCCCTCCTCCCTTTACATCGCCGCTCCGCCCTCCTCCCTTTACATCGCCGCTCCGCCCTCCTCCCTTTACATCGCCGCTCCGCCCTCCTCCCTTTACATCGCCGCTCCGCCCTCCTCCCTTTACATCGCCGCTCCGCCCTCCTCCCTTTACATCGCCGCTCCGCCCTCCTCCCTTTACATCGCCGCTCCGCCCTCCTCCCTTTACATCGCCGCTCCGCCCTCCTCCCTTTACATCGCAGCTCCGCCCTCCTCCCTTTACATCGCAGCTCCGCCCTCCTCCCTTTACATCGCAGCTCCGCCCTCCTCCCTTTACATCGCAGCTCCGCCCTCCTCCCTTTACATCGCAGCTCCGCCCTCCTCCCTTTACATCGCAGCTCCGCCCTTTACATCGCAGCTCCGCCCTCCTCCCTTTACATCGCAGCTCCGCCCTCCTCCCTTTACATCGCAGCTCCGCCCTCCTCCCTTTACATCGCAGCTCCGCCCTCCTCCCTTTACATCGCAGCTCCGCCCTCCTCCCTTTACATCGCAGCTCCGCCCTCCTCCCTTTACATCGCAGCTCCGCCCTCCTCCCTTTACATCGCAGCTCCGCCCTCCTCCCTTTACATCGCAGCTCCGCCCTCCTCCCTTTACATCGCAGCTCCGCCCTCCTCCCTTTACATCGCAGCTCCGCCCTCCTCCCTTTACATCGCAGCTCCGCCCTCCTCCCTTTACATCGCAGCTCCGCCCTCCTCCCTTTACATCGCAGCTCCGCCCTCCTCCCTTTACATCGCAGCTCCGCCCTCCTCCCTTTACATCGCAGCTCCGCCTTCTTCCCTTTACATCGCAGCTCCGCCCTCCTCCCTTTACATAACCGCTCCGCCCTCCTCCCTTTACATCACCGCTCCGCCCTCCTCCCTTTACATCACAGCTCCGCCCTCCTCCCTTTACATCACAGCTCCGCCCTCCTCCCTTTACATCACAGCTCCGCCCTCCTCCCTTTACATCACAGCTCCGCCCTCCTCCCTTTACATCACAGCTCCGCTCTCCTCACTTTACATCACAGCTCCGCCCTCCTCCCTTTACATCACAGCTCCGCCCTCCTCCCTTTACATCACAGCTCCGCCCTCCTCCCTTTACATCACAGCTCCGCCCTCCTCCCTTTACATCACAGCTCCGCCCTCCTCCCTTTACATCACAGCTCCGCCCTCCTCCCTTTACATCACAGCTCCGCCCTCCTCCCTTTACATCACAGCTCCGCCCTCCTCCCTTTACATCACAGCTCCGCCCTCCTCCCTTTACATCACAGCTCCGCCCTCCTCCCTTTACATCGCAGCTCCGCCCTCCTCCCTTTACATCGCAGCTCCGCCCTCCTCCCTTTACATCGCAGCTCCGCCCTCCTCCCTTTACATCACAGCCCCATTTAAGTCAGTGTCTTCAGCCATCTCCTTCGTATCACAGACATCTCCTTCACATCAGTGTCTTAGTCCCCCCCCTCCCCCTTCACATAACAGTCTCCCTTGCAATCACTGCCCCACCACTTCCTCACATCACAGCCCCCCCCCCCCCCTTTACATCACAGTCTCCCTTGCAATCACAAGTACCCTATCCCTTAATCACAGCTCCCCCTTACATCACACTCCCACCTTCACATCACAGAACCCACCCTCATTACATCACAGTCCCCCTTGCAATCACAGGTTCCCCCCCTCACATCACCCGCTCCCTCTAAAACACAGCCCTCTTGCAATCACCGACCCCACCCCACCAATCTCACAGCTCCACCCCATCCTCACAGTCCCCTATTGAAACAAACACTGTCCCCATTGCAATTACAAGTCCCCCCCTCCCTTCTCACTCCTCCCCAACACAGCACATCAAAAGGCGGATGAAATGGCAGGTCTGCACAGAGAGCAGGAGTGAGGAGGCGGGGCCCCCATAGCAAGCTGCTTGCTGTGGGGGGCACTCAACAGGAGGGAAGGGCCAGGTGCGCCGAAGTGGGACCCGAGAAGGGGGGAGGATCCGGGTTGCTCTGTGCAAATCCACTACACAGAGCAGGTAAGTGTAACAGCTTTGCTATTATTAAAGAAAAAATAAAAAATAAAAAAAAAATAAAAAACCAAAAAACTTTTAGTATCACTAACTACTTGCCGACCAGCCGCCGTTGTTATGCGGCAGGTTGGCTTCCCTGCACAAATCGGCGTAGCTGTACGGCAGGCGCTTCAAGGGGGTATAGGGGGGTGCGTGCCCGCCTGCCGTGTGACGTAGGAGCTTATGCACGTGCGAGGCGGCCGCGATGTCCGCCAGACACCCACGATCACTCCCGAGAGAGACAGATCAGTTGTTCATACGGATTATGAACAGCGATTGGTCTCCTCCTCCAGGCAGTCCCGTCCCCCCTCCCCCACAGTTAGAAACACTGCCTAGGGCACACACTTAACCCCTTAATCGCCCCCTAGTGTTAACTGTATAAATGTCATTGGCAGGGAAGGGGTTATCAGTGGCCATTTTTAGCTCTGATCGCTGTATACATGTCAACGGTCCCAAAAAAAAAGTGTCAAGTGTCCTATTTGTCTGCCGCAATGTTGCAGCCCCGCTAAAAATCGCAGATTGCCGCTATTACTAGTTAAAAAAAAAATAATAATAATAATATTAAATAATAACAATAATAACAACAACAATAACAACAACAACAACAACAATAATAATGCCAGAAATCGACTCCCTATTTTGTAGACACTATGACTTTTGCGCAAACCAATCATACTCTTAATGCAATTTTTTTTTACCAAAAATATGTAGAAGAATACATATCGGCTACACTGATAAAGACATTTATTTATTTATTTTTTATTTTGGATATTTTTTATAGCAGAAAGTAAAAAAATATTGCTTTTTTTTTTCAAAACGGTCGCTCTTTTTTTGTTTAAAGCGCAAAAAATAAAAACCGCAGAGGTGATCAAATACCACCAAAAGAAAGCTCTATTTGTGTGAAAAAAAAAGAACATCAATTATGTCTGGGTACAGCGTCGCACGACTGCGCAATTGTCAGTTAAAGCAACGCAGTGCCGTATCTCAAAAAACGGCCCGGTCATTAAGCGGGGCAAATCCTTCCGGGGCTGAAGTGGTTAAAAGTAGCACAGTGCAGAACTGCAAAAAAAAATGGCCTAGTCATTAAAGAGGGTAAAAACCTTCTGGAGCAGTGGTTAAATCTCAAAAAACAGGACATAAGCTGACCTAAAACCTTATCCGTATGAAAGGAGCACAAAAAAACAAAAAAAAAAAACAAAACAAAACCAAAAAAAGAAAAAAAAAAAAGTCAGTGTATTTTTAGCAATCACCCTGTGCGATAAAATAACAAAGCAGCTTGATAGATACAACAGATAGTCGCATACCTGAAGCAGTTGTGGAGCTGAGTGAAAAAAGTGATGGCGCAGAGGTCGCAAGGATAGAACTGATAGCCGAAGCGCTGGATGTAGCTGCTGCTGTTGATACTAAAAAAAAGGAAGAAAATAAAAAAAACATACCATAAAACAATTTGCAAAAAAACAAACAAAAAAAAACAAAAACACACACACACACACACAATGCTCTTGCTATGAGCTCCAGTCAATCGATAAAGTCTAGCGAGGGCAGCATCAGCCAGACCACTGAACGGCAGGTACGGCGGGAGGTCCTGTAACATGGATTAGAAGCTGGGATGCAAACCGACCACACCAACCTGAATCTGTTTCTATGCTTGTGCAACCCTAATGAAAACATTAAAGTGGCGTTCCACCCACTTTTACAACTCTTCAGCATCCCTCACTAAACTGTGCACTGTAAAGAAATTGGATATTTTTTTATTTTTTTTCTCAGCACCTACTGTATATTTGCTGTATTCATTTTTCACTTCTTCCTCCCTGGCCGCGGCCCATCGCATCATTTCCTGTTTGCAATGCCTTCTGGGAAGGGGCGGCAACTTCCTCTGACACTAGCGTTGCTATGGAAACCTGACCTGAAACCTGTTACACTGCTTGTGCAGCACTGAGCATGTGCAAGATCTGCAAGGATGAGATGCAGGAAGAAATACAGTCTGGCTTCAGATGCCCAGACTTAAGATGGCCACGGCCTGCTGTAAATTTATAAAATAAACTACTGCTAAAAAATAACAAAACAGACCTTAGTTTACAGACTAACTTTACTAGAATACATTAAGCTTGTGTATTATAGGGGTATTTTTATTTAAAAAGTATAATTTCGACCGGAAAACCACTTTAAAAGGCTACATTTACCAAGAACTATATGAATAAATAGGGTTGTACCGATGCTGTTTATCTTTATTTTTTTTTAAATTGGCAAGTATTATTATTATTATTATTATACAGGTTTTATATAGCGCCAACAGTTAGTACCGATATTTTCAGACAAATACTCGCCGCTCCCCAGTACCGATACTTTGAGGTGCGATTTGCATCAATACAAAAAAAATAAATACAATTTACGCAAATCACACTGCAAAGAATCTCATGCAAGTTGAACAGAAATGTGGTGCGATTCCTGTCCAAATCGCTTGCGAATTCCGTGTGTGTGTGTGTGTGTGTGTAGAAAGGGAAAAGCGCGATCTAGTGGGTAGTTTAAAAAAAAAATGTTAGAACTTACAGTACATCTCTGGCCACATGCAAAATAAATCTACAACGGGTGCCCCGGTCCGTCGATGACAGAAAATCAGGGCGGCCGAAGGTGCTCACAGGGCTGGAGAAGTTCTGGGGACCTCGTGGGTATAAGGCGGAAGTGACGTCAGCTTGAGTGCGGACCGCCCTCTACATCTCCCCCAGCGGACCCCGATTTGCTATCATGGACAGACCGGGACACCTATGTCGATTTTTTTTTAAAGTGGTCCGCCGATGATAGCAAATCAGGGCCCGCTGGAGGTGCGCACAGGGCTGGGAGGAGATGTAGAGGCTGTCCGCCCCTAAGCTGACATCACTTCTGCCCTATACACACGGGGTCCCGGAACTTCTGCTTCAGCCCTGTCAGCACATCCAGCAGCCCTGATTTGCTATCATCGGCGGACCGGGACACCTATGTAGAATATTTTGCATGTGGCCAGATATGTACTGTGAGTTCTAACATTTTTTTTTTAACTGACCACTAGATAACATTTTTTTTTTAACTGACCACTAGATGGCGATCTAATCCCCTTCTATAAACACGCATATAAAGTGGTGGGGGAAATTGCATGCAATTCAGACAGGACTCCCACTGCATTGCTGTTTAAATTGCATGCGATACTTTGCAGTGCAACTTGCACCCATTCATTTTATATTGACGCAAACTGCTCAGCAAAGTATCAGTTTCGGTAACGGGAGCATTTGGGCCAGTACCGATACTCGCCCAAATGCTTGGCATCAGCACCGATACCGGCATTGGTGCGTCCCTATGAATAACACAACACATATAAAAGGGGGGGTAACATACAATTTGAAGCCCAATTGACTTGTAAGAGGAAAATGTTCTGTATGATTATAGTGTGCTGGAAAAAAGGTACATTTTAACTGTGTAAAAAGTACCCCCAACAGGGGTAGAAAATCCTCTGCCCTGCAAAAGCTGCTGTGCTTGCCAAGCGAGAACAGCAGACCCCCCCCCCCCTTGGTGGCTGGTCCGACAAGCATGTCAGCAGGGGGTAGCAGAGAAACACCAGGACATTGATCTTACCACTGAAGAGCTGTACAGGGAAGGAGAGCGGGAAGTCTGACCACAGGAGGACAGGCAGGGTTGTTCTCCAAAGTACAATGCAAAGAATAAAGAAAACGGACCATGCTGGGATGGATGTGCTTCCATTCCTAGTGTGGTCAGTTGAAAATAGGAAAGCAGGGGACTGACAGATCAACCAGGGGTTTCACATGAAGGAAGCAATGCGAAGAGAACGGGAGACTTTTTAACACAAGTACATGGTAACACAGAGGCAAAGCAGGAATATGAAATATTGGGGGGTAATATATACACTTTAGTAGACCTGAGGGACCTTAGTCAGTGTGGGGTGTCCCTTGTGCTGCTGGGTCCTGCTTTAGTTGAAATCCAATGTCCCTTGTGCTGATTTCTACTTTTTGACTAATGCGGTGCGGGAGAACCCCCGCGATCGGTGCGTGTTTCCCGCAACGCATTCAAATCACACTGCCCTTGCGATCTGCAGCGGATGTCGGTGCAATCCTAAAGGACACCCCCCCCCCCCCCAAACGCAGGTTGCAAATGCAGCGTGCTTGCTTGCACCAGATCGCACGGTACAAAATTGCCATGTGATCCGGTCGCAGTGCAGTTCCCAAAAAAAAAAATCGGTGCACGCACAACCCGGTGTGATTTGAGCCCATTCAAAATCTCACGTGAAACAGGAACGCTTCCAACGCACACGTTCCTGTAGAAATGGATGTGCGTATAAAGTGGGCGACCGAAGCGACCACCGGCTGGAACCGTGTCAAGTCAGAGCGAAAGAACGTCACCAGCACACCGAGGATCTGCGGAAAAGGGGTCCTAGGCATTAATCAGCTACCACATCCTTATAGCAGATTTCAACGTATCGGAGTCACACAGGACCCCTTCGTCAGGCGTGTGGCCAAAGGCCACACGCCTGACGAAGGGGTCCTGTGTGACTCCGAAATGCTGCAATCTGCTGTAACAAAGAAGAAAACTAATACGCAAAACCAAGACGAGCCAAAGCAGCTAAAGATGACTAAGAAGCCGCCACACATATGGCAGTGTTCCCACACAGAAAAACAGTGAGGTAAATAGAGATATGTGGCGCTAACTCAAAGTGCATAAATGTGATGAAATAAATATAATCCAATTCTTCAAGTAAAGAGCAAAAAATCACATAAATAAAGTGACTAAACATCAATTAAATTCATTTTAACCACTTGCTTACTGGGCACTTAAACCCCCCTCCTGCCCAGACCAATTTTCAGCTTTCAGTGCTGTCACACTTTGAATGACAATTACGCGGTCATACAACACTGTACCCAAATGAAATTTTTATCATTTTTTTCCCACAAATAGAGATTTCTTTTGGTGGTATTTAATCAGAGCTGGGGTTTTTATTTTTTGCTAAACAAACAAAAGATGGAAATTTTTGAAAAAAAATAAAAATCATGTTTAATTGTTTGTTATAAAATTTTGCAAACAGGTAATTTTTCTTCTTCATTGATATGCGCTGATGAGGCGGCACTGATAGGCTGCACTGATGGGCACAGATAAGGCGGCACTGATAGGCACAGTTAAGGCGGCACTGATAGGCACAGTTAAGGCGGCACTGATAGGCACAGTTAAGGCGGCACTGATGGCCACTGATGGGCGGCACTGGGTGGCACGGATAGGTGGGACTGATGGGCACTGATAGGTACCACTGATGGGGGCACTGATGGGCACTGGTAAGTGACACTGATGGGCAGTACTGATGGGCACTGGTAGGTGACACTGATGGGCACTGATGTGCAGCACTGTTGCACTGATGTGGGCGCTGATGGGTGGCACTGTGGGCACAATTCAGATCCGCGCTGTTGCCGTCATTTGGCAATGGCCCGGATCTGAAGCGGTTAAAGAAGTGACATCGGATAAATAACAATGAGAATTCATGAAATATGACATCAAATAAATCCAAATGAAGGTGAATAAATCCAAAAATAGTCTAAAAGTGCATCAAGATAAAAAAAAAAAAAAAAAATCACAAATTTAGAAAAAATAATAATAAAAAAAAAAAAAAAAATTGCATAAGATGAAAAAAAGTCGCATGCAATAACAAAAATCGCATAAGGTGCAAAGCTATAAAAACAGCCACAGGTCGATCCAATTCATGTAATACAGTTCCAACGTGAACGAAGTGAGTCTTCATAAAACAGTTTGTGCAAAAAAAAAAAAAAAATAGATGAAAAAAGTGCAAGTGCAAACGCTGATATTTGACAGAGTCCTCTTAATAACCGTACTCCGTGGTGCGCCACACGTTTCCCATAGCCTCTCACCTCTAGCAAAGGCCCCTAGGGTCAAGTCAAGCCTTGCACTTTTTTCATCTATTTTTTTTTGCACAAACTGTTTTATGAAGACTCACTTTGTTCACGTTGGAACTGTATTACATGAATTGGATCGACCTGTGGCTATTTTTATAGCGTTTCTGTACTTTTTTGCACCTTATGCGCTTTTTGTTATTGTATGCGCCTTTTTTATCTCGTGATTTTTTTTAATTTTTTCTAAATTTATGATTTTTTTTTTTTATCTTGATGTACTTTTAGACTATTTTTGGATTTATTCACCTTCATTTGGATTTGTTTATTTGATGTCATACTTCATGAATTTTCACTGTTATTTATCCAATGTTACTTCTTATGAATTTAATGGATGTTTAGTCACTTTATTTATGTGATTTTGCTCTTTACGCATATGCACTTTACTTGAAGAATTGGATTATATTTATTTCATCACATTTATGCACTTTGAGTTAGCGCCACATATCTCTATTTACCTTATTGTTAATCTGCTGTAATGATGTGATCTCCGATTAAGAGCCCTTTCACACTGGGGCGGTTTTGCAGGCGTTATTGCGCTAAAAATACCGCCTGCAAACCGACCCAAAACAGGCGCTGCTGTTTGTTCAGTGTGAAAGCCCGAGGGGCTTTCACACTGAAGCGGTGCGCTGACAGGAGAAGAAAAAAAAACTCCTGCAAGCCGCATCTTTGGAGCGGGGAAGGAGCGGTGTATTCACCGCTCCCTGCCCATTGAAATCAATGGGGCAGCGCGGCTATAGCCGCGCTATACTAGAGGTTTTAACCCTTTTTCGGCCGCCAGCGCGGGTTAAAACCGCACCGCTAGCAGCCGAATACCGCTGCAATAACGACGGTAAAGCGCTGTTTTACCACCAACGCCCCCACCACCCCAGTGCGAAAGCAGCCTAAAGCTTAGGAACCATTCTGGAGATCCTCGGTGTGCTGGTGACATTGTCTTTGAACAGGAATGCAGTGCAGTTCCTGTGAGATTTACATGCGGGTTCACAGTGTGAATGGAGGCTTAACGCTTACTAGTTATGAGAAGGAGACACGTCACGCTGCTGCCAAATGAATAAAAAGGTGTTCACAACCAATATCAAAGTTAAAAAAAAAAAAAAAAGTTGTCTGGCTTTTTTTTTACAAAACAAGTGGTATAATAAAAAACATTATGAAAGCATTCCTCAAGATTACTGTGCGATTACCTGATGCAGTCTCAAGTGGTCTTGAAAATAAAGTGGAAGTCTGCTGGGCGGCAGGTGCCTGCGCTGGGGCTAGGGTAGTGGTGGGTGCGGTGGACGTGGCAGTGGGCGCCATGGAAAATGCCGACGTGAAGAGGATGCGCCTGTCTGAGCGGTGCTCGCTGGGTTTGCAGTTGCGGAGGCGGTCGTCGCTGGTTGGCCAGAGAAGGCGAAGCCTCCGGTGAGAGATGGCTGTGGCTGTGACTGTGCCGTTGTAGTTCCAAACGAGAAACCTGCACTTTGAGTAGCTCCACCTATAGCAGGCTGGGTAGCTCCACCAAGAGCAGACTGCATGGCTCCACTAAGAGCAGACTGCGTAGCTCCTCCAATGGTGGGCTGGGTAGCTCCGCCAATGGCAGGCTGGGTAGCTCCTCCAAGAGCAGACTGCATAGCCCCACCAAGAGCAGACTGGGTAGCTCCACCAATAGCAGGCTGGGTAGCTCCACCAAGAGTAGACTGGGTAGCTCCACCAAAAGCAGGCTGCATAGCTCCACCCATAGCAGACTGCATAGCTCCACCCATAGAAGACTGCATACCTCCACCCATAGCAGACTGCATACCTCCACCCATAGCAGACTGCATACCTCCACCCATAGCAGACTGCATGCCTCCACCCCATAGCAGATGCATGCCCCCACCCATAGCAGACTGCATGCCCCCACCCATAGCAGACTGCATGCCCCCAACCCATAGCAGACTGCATAGCTCCACCCATAGCAGACTGCATAGCTCCACCCATAGCAGACTGCATAGCTCCACCCATAGCAGACTGCATAGCTCCACCCATAGCAGACTGCATGCCCCCACCCATAGCAGACTGCATGCCCCCACCCATAGCAGACTGCATTCCCCCACCCATAGCAGACTGCATGCCCCAACCCATAGCAGACTGCATGCCCCCACCCATAGCAGACTGCATGCCCCCACCCATAGCAGACTGCATAGCTCCACCCATAGAAGACTGCATAGGCCACCCATAGAAGACTGCATGCCCCCACCCATAGAAGACTGCATGCCCCCACCCATAGAAGACTGCATAGCTCCAACCCATAGCCTGCTGGGTGGCTCACCCATAGCAGACTGCAAAGCTCCACCAAGAGCAGATTGGCATAGCTCCACCCATAGCAGACTGCATAGCTCCACCCATAGAAGGCTGTGCCATTCCACCGATAGCAGGCTGTGTAGCTCCACCCATAGTACTATTTCCCGATCTGTGTATTTAGAGAGAACTTGGCAGTATAAGCCCTAGAGAGGGAGAAACAAAAAAAAAAAAGTTAATGTTAAATACTGTATTTAAAATTATAGTGGCGAGTTGGTATCGATATCTGTTTATCACATCACATCAGTTTATGTTTACGCTGCTCCGCACTTTACAACTCAGTCACTGAAAAGAAAACACTTTGTGACTGGAGGAGGGCAGTCACATGACTTTGAAAAAAAAAAAAAAAATAGAGATAGATATATATATATATATATATATATATATTTATATATATATATATATATATATATATCTATCTATCTATCACATATACACACACACTTCATCCTGCACCCCCGGGTATCGAGCGCGAGTACGCGCCGTCTCGCTTCTGCTGCGATTCTACATAGTGGGTCCCGCAGACCTAAAGTCCGCGGTCACCCAGGCAGAACGGCCATCTGCCCATGTAAACAAGGCAAGATCGCCGTTCTGTCAGTAAGGAAGGCATGGATCTCGTGTTCCTGCAAAGCAGAGACACAGGATCTATGCCTTCCCCCTAGTAAAAGCCCCTCCCGCACTGTAAAAAAACTCAGGCTAGGCAAGCGTTTAACCGTTTGATCGCCCCCTGACGTTAACCCCTTCCCAACCAGTTTCATCAGTACAGTGACAGTGCATATTTTCACGCACTAATCACTGTATTCGTGTCACTGTGTCAGCTAGTGCCCAATTTGCCCATCGCAAGAATCGCAGTCCGCTATAAGTCGCTGATTTCTGCCATTACTAGTGATGAAAAAAAAAGTCATAAAGAAAATTTCCAAAAATCTATCCCATAGTTTGTAGACGCTATAACTTTTGCGCAAACCAATCAATATACGTTTATTGGGATTTTTTTTTTTTAAACCAAAAATATGTAGCAAACTACATATTGGTCTAAATTGCAGAAATGTATTTTTACTTTTTTTTTTTTTTTTTTTTTTAATCGGATGTGTTTTATAGCAAAAAGTAAAAAGAATATATATTTTTTCCCCAAAATTGGCGGTAGTTTTTTGTCAATAGCGTATAAAAAAAACAAACAAAACAAAACAAAAAAAAAAACGCAGGAGGTGATCAAATATCACTAAAAAATAAAACAAAACAAAAAACTTTTTTTTTTTTGGGGGGGGGGGGGGGATTTAATTTGGGTACAGGGTCACATGATCGCACAATTGTCAGTTAAAGTAACGCAGTGCCGTATTGCAAAAGGGGTAAATCTTCCCGAAGCTGAAGTGGCTAACCACTTTGAAGACCAGCTTTTTCTGGCACTTTTTTGTTTACAAGTTTACATCAGTATTTTTTGCTAGAAAATTACTTAATAACC